>OVAN01011559.1:0-14117 GCA_900406275.1 Anastatica hierochuntica | reverse complement strand
ACGGAAGTTAGTCTCGAGGTTTCTAGTGCATAGGGCGCTGATGCTACGGAAGTAGATCAGTTCTAGATTAGAATTTGAGTTCAAGACGGTTATTAACCTCTTGCCTAATCTGTAGTTTAAGACAACAATAAAATGTTTCCCTGAGAATACCCGATGCCCAACACTTCTTTGAATTGATTACAACCTCGTTGCTTACTGCGTTTTCTGTGCTCTCTTATTTTCGATTTTGCATCATCTCTACAAGACATCTTTTTAGCCTGTGCCCGCTGTTTGATTTTAACTCTTCGTGCTACCTTTGGTCTCTGTGGATTCGATCCCGAATCACTACAACGTACATTTGTGCGCTTGCAGTGCTATCCCGGGTGAAAACCTGAGCTATCAAATCCTGAACCTTGAAAGTGGAGAGGATTTATATTTGTTATATTTGAGTTCGAGGACGGTGTTTAATGCTTCCCTGAAGATCGATATTCTTATAATCATGCTTCTGATACATTTACCTTCGTTTTAATTAGTTATTTTAGTTTTACTTGCTGTCCCATTTAGTTTAGTAACCAAAATCCCAAAAATAATTTTTTAAGCTTAATTTGAATCCTGATAAGTTGTAATGTATGCTTAGTCTCCTGTGGATCGATACCCTTAATACTACATAAAGATGTGCGCTTGCAACTGAGTGGTACTCATTTTGGGTGAAGACTTTTACCCCATCAACATGGCATTTCACATTTCAGTACACCTCCACATACAGTGGAATACACCGACATAGCCGAACGTCGTCACCGACAAATTGCAGAAACAAGTCTTGCTCTTTTATGTCACACACATATGTTTAAATCATATTGAACGTATGCCTTGGCACCGACCGTTTATCTTATTAAATGAATGCCTACTAAGAATTTGGATTTACAATCTCCTTATCAATGTCTTTTTGGACAAACGCCCAATTTAACTAAGTTGCGGATTTTTTGGTGTCTTTGTTTTCCTTGGCTTCACTCTTGTGCTTCTAATAAACTTGATGTTAGATCAACACCATGTGTATTTTTAGGATATTCTACTATGCAAAGTGCATACTTATGCCTTGGTACATCTACCTCTAAAATACACATTTCTCGCCATGTGGTATTTCATGAGTACTTGTCTCCCTTCGCACCTACTAATGGAAACTCATATGATGTTTCCTCTATTTTTACAAATGCATACACATCGCCAGCTCCTGCTCTCTTGGTCATTGTGGTCTCAAACACTACACCATCTCCTCCTACAACATCGCAACCTTCACATAGTGACCATAGTGTTTTGCCGCATACCACAACTCCACCGCCTGCTCCCATAACTCAACCGACCTTGGTTCCATCAACAACACCATCAACACCTTCAATTGATCTTCATGCGACTGTCCCCCCTCCACCTGCGGATTCTACACCTGCTCAACTAGAAGAAATCGTGAATGCTGCTCCAGCTCCTGTTGCACCAGCTACGATTCCCCACAAACAATCACATTGAACTCGTAAACCGGTGAAAAAGCTCAATCTCACTGCAACTATGACACCACATACGGAAGTCGAACCAAAGACAGTGGCTCAAGCTTTAAAGGATCCTCGTTGGCGGAAGGAAATGAGTGACGAGATTAATGCTTAATTTGGCTACATAACATGGGACTTGGTATCTCCAAAACAAGCAACTAATATTGTTAGTTGTCGATGGATCTTCACAATCAAGCATCACGTCGAAGGTTCCATCGACAGTTTCAAAGCTCAGCTCACAGCAAAAGAATTCAGTCAATGACCCGAGATTGATTATCATGACACCTTCAACCTGATTGTTAAACTAGCGACAACCTGACTTATGCTACTGTCGCCACCTCTCCTAGTTGGCCAATAATTAAACGTCAATCATGCGTTCTTACAAGGCTATCTTGAGGACAAAATTTATATGATGCAGTCATATGGATTTGTTGATAAGGGCAACCCGCATGTTGTGTGTAAACTAAACAAGGATGTATACGGTTTAAAACAAGCTTCTCGAACTTGGTATAATGAGGTTCGGTCTTTCTTTCTACAATCCGACTTTGTAAACTCCTTGGTTGATGCGAGTCTATTCATATACAACACCCATGACATTCTTCTCTACATGCTTGTCTATGTCGACGACATCATTCTCACCAACAGTGAACCACATCTCGCCAAATTATCACCTCTCTATATCATCGTTTCTCTATTAAAGATTTATGAACTCTCTCGTACTTTTTAGGAATTAAGGCAACTCATTCTGGTCATTTATTAACTCAACACTGCTACAGAGCATATCTCCTATTTAGGACAAACATGACGGATGCGAAAAGTGTAACAACTCCCATGTATCCAACTGCACCACTACTCCGAATATATATTATGATAATATCGGAGCCACATACCTCGCGGTGAACCCGATATTTCACTCGAGAATGAAACATCTTGCATTGGACTATCACTTTGTTCATAACCATGTACAGGTGGGTCACATACGAGTCACACATGTAACCTCTGACGATAAACTAGCTGATGCCTTGACAAAGCCATTATCTCGGACGCAGTTTCAGACTCTCTCAGTCAAGATCGGTCTCGCACAAGGCGGTCCATCTTGAGGGGACGCATTAGATATATATATTATATCTCATAATATCGTGATTTATGCTTACCTTAATTCATGTGTATTATAACCTTCCTTACTCGTACAACTCTCGATGTATAAAGTATGTACAAAGCTTATTGTAGAAAATCGTATAATTCCATAATATTTTGCTATTTATCTCTCCTTGAACTTTCCATCTTCCTTCTCAGAAACTCTAGGTTTCTTCTTGAAAACTCACTTGTAACCTATTTTGCCTTATGGTAAATGAATAAGATCTCAAGTGTTGTTCTTGTTAAGATTCATTGTCTCCTCTATCAGAACACATATATATTCTTTCTTTTCTTAGCTATTTAAAGCCTCCCAAACCTGGATGGATCATCCGTGTCAAATGCAAGATCATAATTGACCATGTATTTTAGTATGAATCTAATTTGTAGCTTTATCACACACTTAGGTTTGCTAGCAGCATACTCTCGTCTGATTGTGGGTGCCCACTACTCTGCCCTTTCCCTACATATTGCTCACCACTAACCGATGTTGGTCTATCTTAACTAGACCCTTCATGAGTTATTTTAGAATTTGTTTCACCCTCAATGGTCACATGCACTCTATCTGATCTTGCTTGCTGCACCATCGAATACCACATCCCGACTGAACACCCTTAAACTCAGTATCTCACAACTTGAAATCTTCCAAACATTTCTCAAAGCCTAGAAAAATGCACTTCTTGGATTTCAAATCCAGCTTTGATCTCTCATCACTTGACACTAACATGTAAGATGAAAATCCAAATACCTTCAAATTAAATAGATCGATATCTATCATTGTTCATACTTCTTATGTAAACTTGCCTTCTAAATTTTTTTCTGGCGATCTATTGATGAGGTGACAGAAATTTGGGGTATTCAAAATTTGGAAAACTAAAGTAGAAAACCAAACAAGAAGAAAAGTAACGTACTTAAGATAAGATAATGACACTGAATATACTGATGGAAAGTTTTAGAAATTTTGTGAAGAACACCAAAATTTTAAATCACTTTGAGAAATAACATGTTTTTCAACGTACTTAAGATAAGATAATGACACTGAATATAATGATGGGAAGTTTAAAAAATTTTGTGAAGAACACCAAAATTTTAAATCGCTTTGAGAAATAATATGTTTTTCTGGCATACAAAAGTCCCATCAACACATCTTATTTTGTATACCCTATGTTGACGATTTCTTGACTCATGAATGTTAGCTATGATTATATACTACCACTTCAAAACTCCAATTCCTAATTGTATTACAAAACTGTAAAATTTTAATGGGTTTCAGTTGATTTCACCGCTCTTAGGAATATAAGACCATCTTCAATGGTAGATATTTTTTTGAGTATCTAAAATAATTTTTTAACTAAAAATTAATTCGCGGGTCCCACAGAGTATCTAAAATTACACACAACTCTTTTAGATACGGTTCCAAAAGTCTGTAAAATTAGATACAGTTTCTAACTTTTTGGATATTTCTAATTTTAGTAATAATTTAGATATTCCCTTGGATACTCATTTAGAGATCCATTGAAAATGTTCTAAGCTATCATACTGTCAATTCAAAAAAGCGGCGTTCATGGAACATTTCTTGAAACAAAGTTTTTTCGCTTTAAAGAAGTTGTACTTTTTTATGTGTAATCGAATGACCATTATCTTTGATTTTTTATAATGTGAGTAACAACGGTGACCAAAATTTGTAATCTAGTTGGTAATAATATAGTCGCCATATCCAGCCGGTCCTGAATTTTAATAGACAGGAAGCGAAAAAAAAAGAATTGATTTAATTTTTTTCACTAAAAGAATATCATGATGTTACATATGTATTAGGGCGAATTAGGTTTATTTTTGTTTTTCAATGACGTTATATATGCTTCTAATTGGGTTTTGTCTTTTTGTCCAACATGTTAATGAGCATTGGCTGTACCACTACACCGAAGAGTATTTGGTGGAAAAAGGCTGAATTTTCTTTATAGATTGATCGGTCGGAAGACAATGCTTCCTTGGCTTATGATATATTAGTATTTTATGGATTTTTATCGTTGTTTTATCCGAGAAAAGATGGTATTTTATTATGTATTTGGTTCTTTTTGGAGTCGTTCTGTGTTCTTTAGTATTTTTACAGGTTATAAGCTCTATGCGCGGAAAATATCACTTTTTGGATGATATTCGAGAGCTTAAACGAAACGTTGTTTGAAGAATGAAACACCCAACCATATTGACAAGAGTCGACTGATCCTTGTCTAGGGATCGACCGATCTTGTCACGACGCAGACCAATTCGGATTTGAACCAGAACCGAAACCGAAAACCGAAATACATGTTGTAATGCATAAAGTCGAGATTCATGTTTCTTTATGTTATTTTCTAAGATTTTGAGCAACTAGAGAGCTTTGTAACCCTAAAGGAGATGAATTTAAATCCTTAACTTTTTTAGAAGAATTATGAATCCTTTACTCTTTGCTTTTGATTTAATACAACATGTTTCTCTTTGTCTCATTTTGTGTTGTTTCAATTGCTATATGTGAGTAGTTCATTAGTTCGGTTTAGGGTTTCTCACATAGAAATTTCATGATTCAATCATTGTTAGGTGTTAGATTGGGGAATTATCAATTGATCTTCGCTTAGCATTGTTCTTAACGTTGAAATTAGCTTGATCACCTATTTTCTGATTTCAGGATATTTCACACACCGAAAATGTTCGATGAAATTCCTGAATGAATGTTAAGTGAGAAAATTATCTTAGACCAAAGGACGTTGATATTTAAGCAATTTGTGAACAAATCAAAGCTGTTAGAATGCATGTTTGGGATCCAAAAATTCAACGAAAGTTAGTCTCTAGGATCCTTAAAAATCTTAACCGTTTCCCAATAACAAATCTACAATACTGATGAAATGAATTCTCTGAGAATACTCTATGCCCAACGTTTTTCTCTATTGTTTACAAACCAACTCGTTTTCATTGATTTTTGCCTGCTTGTTTCGATTTTGGCATATCTTTACCAACTCTTCTTTTTCGTTCTTAACCCTTGATTCATAGATCTTCGTGTGATCATCGATCCTTGTAGATTTGATCCTGAACCACTATAACGTGCCGCTGTTATTGGGGTAAAAACCATAGTTATCAAGTTTTTGGCGCCGTTGTTGGGGACCAATTGGTCATCTTAGAGTTTTGGATCATTGCGTGTCTAAGGAATTTTTTTTTCGTTGTTTGATCTCTTTTTTTTCTTCTCTGTGTGTTTTCTTTCAGGTGCATGAGAAGATCTCACACTAGGAGCCAAAATCAAGCAATCTACTCCGTTTGAGCATGAGCTTGGCAGACTAGAGAGACATAAGAAGAAAGAGAAATCACTTGAAGCTACTACGGAAATTGAACTCGAGTTTGAGATGGTGATAACCAGGATAACCTCTGAATTCAGGGTGATCCGCCACTTCAAGAAATTCATCAGGGGCTCATTCCACCTGTTATGGGTGGAAACAATGCTGCAGTTATGGGGCAGCAAGGCGCGAATCTGAATCCGCCTCAACCGAGGTTGACATTAGTGCACTATGACACTCCCGAAGTGTTCTACGCAGATCAAGTTGGGGTCCACCCACCTCCTATCGAAAGGAGAGACTTGAGATCAAAACTGGTCTTATCAACCTGGTGCAGCAAAACCAGTTTCACGGGTTAGCTAACGAGAATCAAATGCACCATCTGAAGAAGTTCAAAGTCATATGCAGCACTATTCGAACTAATGGAGTGTCTGAAGATGCTCTGACGTGCAGAATTTTCCGCTTCTCTCTCACGAATAAAGCTACCAGATAGCTGACTTCTCTTGTACCAAGATCTCTCACTACCTAGGAAGAGACCCGAACTGCTTTCCGTGGACACTTCTTTACCAAGGCTTTGTCTACCTTCCTGAGAAACAAGATTGCAAGCTTTCAACAAATTGCTACAGAGAGCTTCTACAAAGCTTGGGAAAGATTAGGGAGTACACGGTAGATTGTCCATATCATAGATACATTGGCATCAACCTGCTCAATATCTTCACAATGGAGTGGATGAATGGTATCAGTAATTGTTGGGCCTGGATTCGGCCCACTTGCTAGAGATCCGTTATAGGTTCAGGTTCAGGCCTTCGATAGGAACCTATTGGGTTTTGAACTTAGATCATCTCACGAAGACTCGTTACAAGAGGAGTCTAATTAAATCAAGAAAAAGGAAGCTAAATGATAGAGTCAAGTTTCGTCAATGAAAGAGGTCCGGACAGGATCAGGTGGCGGAGACAGAAAGCTAAAAGATCAGGTTCCAGATATTCAGTCTTGAGGTCTAGCACTCGGTCAAAGGTTGTTGTTGCAAATCTCGAGAATTAAGGAGAGGATATCGGAAGAGGTTACGATAACCTTAGGTCTCGGAAAGAACTATAAAAGCATGGAGGGAGGGAGAGAGAGCAAGGGTTCTTGGAACTTTTTCTAACCTAATTACGGCAAAAGGCGTTTGTTCAAGTATTGTTACACAGAAACCTCTTTGTATTCATTTGTTCAAGTATTGTTACACAGAAACCTCTTTGTAATCGTTGTTCTTAATCAGAAACCTCAATAAACATATCGATTCATTCAAAAGTTCTAACGAGATTTTACCCACAATCCTTTTCCTCATCTTCATCGAACCTAGATATCTAAGTGTGGACTTTGTCATCCACATTTTGGCGCCGTCTGTGGGGAAGAGAAAACAGAATCCTGACTCCGTAACTTGAAGATGAATCCTACCAATTAAGGTGTGAATCAGTCAACTCCTGATTCAACGACTCCGAGCTTTAGCTCACCGAATCATGGAGGCTCTGGTCACCCGACCTCGGAGCCTCAATGCCTTGATCACCGTAATGAGCCACAGCCTTCGGCTAGCGCTCAATCCGGTCATGTCACCACTAGAACAGACATTCAAAGGCCTTCCAGTGGTATTAATCCAAGGCCTCTAGCCTTCGAGGATTCCCAGCGACAGGTTTCTGTCGGTTCTCTACCTCTGGCACCAACTGTAAATCAAGTAGCGGCTGCGCTTTCTGAGATTCGCCAAATGATGTTACAGCTAGTGGATAGAGCCCAAGAGAATGAACGCATAATGAGGCAACTCATCTCTCGATAGCAACAGTTCAAGGAAGTAATGAGGTCTTTGGCTCCATTGACCCAACCTTCGCATTGACGAGGCTCTGGAGTTACCTTTAAGGACCTAGTAACCGACCACTCATTCCCTCGAAGTCGTTTAAAATTCTCTTCCAATAGCACGATACCTGAGGAGCAGGGACCCCTCTTCCAGATACCTGTCACAGGAACGATCCCTGCGTTTAATCCTCCTATTACCGACGTTATGGGGACTAACGCTGCTACTAATAGCTCGTTACCTGCTTAGATAACCCATCAGGTACCTGAGCAAAATCACCAATTGCCTCCTCCACCGCCCATATTTAGGTCTATAGGAGACACCTCGATCCCATCTAAGGGCGGGACCTCAGCCTCAGTCTATCAGGCCTAAAACCTGACCTCAGATCTAGAGGCTTAAAGAAGAGCGGAAGCGGAAATCACAACTTATCCGAGCCTCCCAGCTGACCGCTCCCAACAAAACAACCCATGAGCCCGAGAGAGATCCAACTCTCCAGCTACCAAGGAACACGAACAAACCTAGTTCCAGCGTGAGCCACCCAGTCGGATACCTAATAGCGATCCAGCCATCCTCCCTCTTGATGGACATGAAGCTATCCGAAAGTACATAGAGCAAACTCATGCAGCTCTCCAGAAGCTGAATGCTCAGGTCCATAAGGCCACGAGTTCAGCTCCCGAAATTGAGAGCATAATTGAGGAAACCCGAGGCACTCCATTCACAGATAGGATCGCCAATTCTTATATAAGAGATACAAGAAAAAGTTGGATTCCCGAATACGATGGAAAGTCAGATCCTAAAGCCCATCTGAGAGCTTTTAGGTTAGCCATCGTGAAAGCTCATTTCACCCGCGAGGAATGTGAAACAGGTTACTGCCGAAGTTTCGCCAAGCAACTCTTGAATGGTTCTCAGGTCTCGAGCCAAACTCAATAGATAGCTTCGATCAACTAACCAATGCTTTCATCAAGCAATACTCGACCCACATCAAAAAGAAGACTTCCGAAGGAGACCACTGGAAGGTCAGATAAGGAATGGGAGACTCACTGCGAGTCTATATAGAGAAGTTCAGAGCAGTGAGAACAAAGCTCTCGAACCCTAATGACGAGGTCGCTATCGAAGCCCTCAGAAGAGGTCTCTGGTATCATTCCCAATTTTGGTCTGAGCTAACGATTAACCCTCCACCAACAATCGATGATGCACTTCACAAAGCAACCCGATACATCACTTTGGAAGAGGAAATGACTGCAATGGACAAAATCCATAAGAAGCCTCAGAACCCTCCAAAGACTGATACACAAGAAGGAAAAGGTCCCCCCTAAAAAGGGCAATTTGCGAAACAATCAAACTCAAGGAGAGCATTCTTATGCAGTAGAAGAAGCACAACAGGAGAAACCTGTTTCTGCAACAAGCAAAGCACCCTCGACTAAAGCCTATGATGAGAACAAGTTTTGTTTTTATCACGAAAGAAAAGGCCATTCCACCGAGGAATGGTAGGACCTTCAACGATAACTAGCTGCCAAGTTTGCCTCAGGGGAAATAAAAGATGTAGATCTTAAGAAACCGACACCTTTTCAGAAAAGTGCTCCGAGAGAGGCGTCGCCAAAGCGAAACAGATCCCCTGAAAATGAAATCGACTCACCACCTCCTCCTCCCAAGAAAAGAGTGGACATGATACTTGGGAAATTCCCTCAAGGAAAGAGCCTCCGAATCAGCGAACCAAAACCTCTCCCTGAGGGATCGGTAGCTGCCCTATTCGAAAAGGCTCCTATCTCGGAAATCTCCGGTTCAAGGATCGACTACATCCTTGGAGGATTCAACATTTGTTAGGATTTCGTTAACTCTATCAAGAGTCACCTACGAAAGGCCGAGTCTAGCACTCGATCCAAGCCTTCTGCCCAAGAACCTAATTCGAAGATCTCCTTCTGGAAAAGTGAGACTCTCGATCTTGATAAACCTCACGACAATGCATTAGTCGTCACCCTGAACATCGTAGGGTACGAGGTACCTAAGCTCATGGTCGATACCGGAAGCTCTGTCAAACTCATTTTCTATAATGCCCGTAAAGGGATGGAGATAGACAACTACGAAATTACCGGACAGAAGGCTAATCTCGTATGATTCTCTTGAGAGACAACCACCTCTCTAGAAACTATCAAACTCCCATTCATAGCTAGCGGAGTTATGAAAATGATTAACTTCATGGTTATAGATCGACCAACCCCATTTCATGCGATCTTAGGAAGACCCTGGATCCATAAGATGAAAGCAGTAGCGTCTACCTATCACCAATGCGTGAAATTCCTGACTCCTGATGGGGTAGCTACAATTCGGGGCAGCCAGAGGGTCTCCAAGATCTGTTACCTGGGAGGTTTTCAAATCCTGAAAGAGTCACCCCAATAGCAATTACAGATCCAGGAGGGTTGTGAAATGCAACAGAACATGCGAGGTCCACCTAGGAACCTCACCGAACAAGTCTGCATCGACGATTCCAACCCTGATAGACGAGTAAGCATTGGGTCTGAGTTACCCTCCAAACCAAAGACAAACTCATTGAGTTCCTCAAAAGCAATGTAGATTCTACATTTAAGCCGATCAAACAGAAGCGTCGTAAACTAGGCCTAGATAAAGCTCAAGCAGTTAACGACGAAGTCAACCGACACACGAAAGCTAGCTTCATCCGGGATGTGCACTACCTCGATTTGCTTGCTAACCCTGTAGTGGTTAAAAAGAAGAATGGGAAGTGGAGAATTTGCAATTACTTCACCGCCCTGAACAAAAACTGTCCAAAAGACAGCTTTCTGTTAACTCACAACGATCAACTAGTTGAAGCCACAGCTGGCCATCAACTCTTATCCTTCATGTACGCTTTCTCAGGATATAATCAAATTATGATAGATCTTGAAGACCAGGAAAAAACCGCTTTTATAACTGAGCGCAGAACCTATAGTTATAAGGTAATGCCCTTCGGTTTAAAAAACACAGGAGCTACCTATCAAAGGCTCGTGAACAAAATGTTCGCCCGACAGCTCGGAAAAACCATCACGTTTCCCATCTAAAGGAATGCTTTGATGTTCTTAATAAATACGATATGAAAATAAACCCCGCTAAATGTACTTTTAGAGTACCTTCAGGCGAATTTCTAGGCTATCTGGTAACTGAACGAGGTATCGTAGCTAACCCAAAACAGATAGCTACATTCCTGGAAATGTCGTTGCGTAGAACTACCAGAGAAGTACAACGGTTAACTGGACGAATTGCCGCCCTAAATCGATTCATTTCCAGGTCTACCGATAAATGCCTCCCATTCTATAAACTTCTAAAGAATAACAAGAAGTTTTTATGGGACGAGAAATGCAAAGAAGCTTTCAAAAAACTGAAGGCGTACCTCTCTGAACCTCCAATACTGTTTAAACCAGTAGAAGGATTAGCGCTATACCTATATGTCGTTGTGTCTTCAGATGTAGTCAGCGGCGTATTAGTAAGAGAAGAGCAAAACGAGTCGAGACCTATCTATCACACTAGCAAAAGTCTATTAGACGCAAAAACCAGGTACCTTGCTATGGAGAAGTTAGCTTTGGCGGTTGTAACAGCAGCCAAAAAGGTCCGACCATATTTTCAATCGCATTCAATCGTCATAATGACCTCACAACCATTATGTACGATTCTACATAGTCCAAGCCAATCCGGACGTTTAGCTAAGTGGGCCATCGAGCTCAGCGAATACGATATAGAATATAGACCTCGAACAACGACCAAAGCTCAAGTCCTTGCTGACTTTATTATAAAGCTAGCCTCCTAACACCTCGATGAAGAGTCGATAACGCCGAAATGGTCTCTCCATGTCGATGGAGTATCCTCAAGACAAGGCTCCGGAGTTGGCCTACGGTTAACTTCCTCAGCTGGCGAAATAATCGAACAGTCTTACAGACTTGGCTTCAATGCTTCAAACAATGAAGCTGAGTACGAAGCACTAATTAGAGGCTTGAAACTAGCAATAGGTCTTGGGATCCCAGAGCTTAACGCTTCCAGCGATTCCTAGCTAGTAACCAGCCAGTTTCACGGGGAATATAAGACAAGGGACGAAAGAATGGGGGCATACCTCGAGGTCGTCCAAAACCTGATCAAACAGTTCGATAAATTCGAGCTAACGAGAATTCCCCGCAGAGAAAACTCCTCCGTCGATGCCTTAACAACATTAACCTCCACTTCTGATCCCCTTGTCAAACGAATCATACCAGTCGAAGGCATAGATAAGCCTAGCATCGACATAGCTATCAAAGCTGAAATCAAAAACAATTCCGAAGAACAACAAGATGACTCTCAACCTCAGGTAGTAGCTACCGCAGCTACCTGGGACAAGCCTCCTACTCACGTCCTTACCACATTTTGGTTCCCAAAAACTAGAAACCACAATTTCAAAAAGCATATCTCTGGGGGCACGATCCAGACTACAAGCTTAAGAATATGCGCAGCAGGTGTCTCTGAGAACAATGAATCTTCGAAACTTGATTCTCGAGATACCTCTGGGGGCATGATCTAGAACCCAGGTTTAAGCATATGCGCAACAGGTATCTCTGAGAACACTGGACCTTTGGAACTTGTTTCTCGAGACACCTCCGGGGCACGACCCAGACTCACGAACAATCCGACAGTGTCCCAGAACCTATGGATGAGCCGGTACATGATCCCCTGATATCTCTCCACGATAGATTTCTCAAAAGAGAAGATTGGAGGATTCCAATTATGCAATACATTAGGGAGGGTACATCCCCCCTCCCCCACAAGTGGGAGGCTCGGAAACTCAAAGCGTTAAGCACAAGGTATTGCATAATCGACTCCAACCTCTATTATTGAAGTGTATCAGGCCCATACCTAAAATGCGTTCACGGTCTCGATGCTATCAACCTCATGAAAAAGTAAACGAAGGCTCCTACGGGAACCACACTGGTGGCTGAGCCCTAGCCATCCGAATACAAAGACAAGGCTAGTTTTGGCCAACCATAATCGCAGATTTTGAGGCCTACTCTTCTCAATGCGAAAAATGTCAAAGACATGCCCCTGATCATTCATCAACCATATCCCTTTATGCGATGGTCTATCGATATCGTAAGACCGCTAGTAGCTTCAGGACAAGGACAACAGAAACTATGTTTCCTGTTAGTCTTAACAAATTATTTCACCAAGTGGATAGAAGCTGAGGCTCTCCAACAGGTAACCAAATTCAAAGTTGAACGATTTGTATGGCGAGACATCATATGTCGTCATGGTGTCCCCAATGAAATCGTAACAAATAACGGATCACAGTTTATATCCGACGACTTTACAACATTATGTGATAAATGGGATATACGTCTCACCACATCTACACCTCGATACCCTCAGGGAAATGGTCAGGCAGAGGCTGCTAATAAAATCAATTTTAGCTAACCTCAAGAGACACTTAGGTACCAATAAAAAATCCTGGTCCAATAAGTTACCCGAAGTCCTTTGGGCATGCCAAACCACCCCACGAAGGGCCACAGAGGAAACTCCTTTCTCTTTAGCCTACGGGATGGAAGTAGTAGTCCCAGTCGAAACCTCAGTCGGTAGCCTCCAACAAAGCTTATATGAATTAAATTCTGAATTCAATAATCATCTATTAATGGATAACCTCGATTTGATCGAAGAATCACGAGACCAAGCATTGCTTCGCATTCAAAATTACCAGCAAACAATTGCCCGACACTTCAATTCCAAAGTAAGTGTGGGAACCAAAATTCTCACTGTCAATGTTATGTGGTTCACGGATTCTCTGTAGCCAAAGATCGACATATCAAGCAGTGAGTAAAAAGGTTAATATATAAGAAATACGAAACTAAGAGATAAACATATTACGAAACGAAACAAGTCAATAACAAAAGTGAATTAATACGAAACATATTGCGAAGTGACATGCATTTAACGGTGGTAAAGTAATAAGATTCGTAAGAATAGATAAACGTGAACGAATACAGAATGAATACGAGAGCGAATCAAAAGTAAAACGACAAACATAAGTGAAGAACGGTTCGACAGACACAGATAACAAACAAAGTTAAGGGATCTTATTCGAATTCGTGATCAGAGCGTGCGCAACCGGTGTNGAACTACAACGTAGACTCGTAACCTAGTTGAGACGCAACTCGCTAACGAAAACAAAGTAAGAACCCTAGTTTTTTTCTAAGTGTTTTGCGGTGACGGAAAGTTCTTCTTTTTCTTTAACCATCATCCTTGCGTCCTTTATATAGATCTTTGTGGGCTTGGGTCGTTTCTTTTTCCGTCCCGATTCGTGCTTATCCCTTCGTTGAAATATTCCTTTTCCTT
>OVAN01011558.1:0-14593 GCA_900406275.1 Anastatica hierochuntica | reverse complement strand
TTTTTTTTGTTCTTGGAGCTAAGAGTACTATATATAGTGAAGTAGATGAGACGAAGCCCTAAAAATTAGGTTTTGGGCCAGCATGTTGCCAGCCATGGACCCATCTGGTCGTTGGTAGCCAACCTTGGGTCGATGGCTGGCTACCGAGGCAGAGGAGAGTGATGTTTTCTGTCTGGGTGGTTGGCCATCGACCCTAGGTAGCTGACCATCGACCTAGATGGTCGATGGCTGCCTACCTAGGCCATCTTGATGCCTTTTGCTCCCTTGTGTCTTCTCCTTTGACCTCCATCTTTTCTCTATGCTTCTAGCCTTTTGTCTCCTTGATTTCCAAACTCCAAATCAACCTTGAATTCACCATTTAGAGCCTCCAAACTCCATCCAAAATAGCACCTACAAATGCAAGAAAATGGATGCAAAAATGCATTATGAACCTAATCTAGACTCTAGACTCTAAATGATGCATTCTAAAGCTAATATGCTTATTTACAACCTAATAATGAATGAAAACTAAGCTAAAACACACTAAAATATGCATGAAATTGTATGTACATCAGTCACCTTGCGTCTGGCTTACGATCAATTGGGAATCGCTGTAAACTTGTAGGTTTTCTATTGCCAAGTATTTTGCCAAGCTGAGTCTTGCAATTAAAGCTTCATACTCACTTTCATTTTTGGTGGCTCTAAAGTTTCATATCACTCCTCTTAATACCACTTCTCCTCTTGGTGAGATGAGCACGAGGCCTACACCTGCCCCTCGTATGTTGCTGGATTCGTCTACATAAAGTTCCCATTCTTCTTCTTTTTTATTTTCCTGTTGGATCTTGACTTCTTCTTTTGCCCCTGGTACCATAGGCGAGGAGAATTCTGCTACAAAGTCTGCCAGGACCTGTGATTTGATCGTCGTGGCAGGGCGGAAGATCACATCGTACTCTCCTAGTTCCATTGCCCATGTGGCTAGTCTTCCGGATACTTCTGCCTTGTGGAGCACAGACTTGATAGGGAAAGATGTGACGACTATAACCGGATGAGCTTGGAAGTAAGGACGCAGCTTCCTGGCTGAGATGACCTAGGCGAGAGCCAGCTTTTCCAGGTGACTATAGCAAGTCTCAGTATCTAGGAGGGACTTGCTTACGTAGTACACCGGTCGTTGCTTGCTTCCTTCTTCTTTGAGCAAGACGACAGTTACGACATGCCCTGAGACAGCAGGGTACATGAGCAGAGGCTCTCCATATTGGGGCTTTGAGAGAAGAGGTGGCACTGTAAGATATTCCTTGAACTTGATTAGGGTGTCTTCGGCTTCTTGGTTCCATTCATATTTCCCTGTGAACTTAAAGGCTTCAAAGAATGCGTACGATTTTTTGCCAGCCTGGATATGAATCTACTCAAGGCCGCCATTCTTCCGGTAAGCTTCTGGACGTCTCGTGGAGTCTTGGCTGAAGGGATTGCCTGAATCGCCCTGATTTGCTCCGGATTCGCTTCAATGCCCTTGTATGTAACTATGTACCCCAAAAATTTCTCGAAGCTTACTCTGAATGAGCACTTAGAGGGGTTAAGCTTTATGTTTAACTTTCTCTAGGTAGAGAAGGCTTGTTGCAACTGGGCTATGTGGTCTTCCGCATCCAAGGACTTGACCAGCTTGTCGTCTATATAGACTTCCATGGTCTGGCCGATTTAATCTGCGGACATCAAGTTGACTTGTCTGTGATAGGTGGATCCCGCATTCTTCAATCCAAAAGGCATCACCTTGTAACAGTAGATTCCACGAGAAGTCATGAAGGACGTCTTTTCCTGGTCGTCTGGATGCATGAGTATTTGATTGTACCCAAGAAAAGGCATCCACAAAGCTCATCAATTAGTGTCCAGCTGTGGCGTCCACCAGCTTGTCTATATGAGGCAAAGGGAATGGATCTTTAGAGCAGGATTTGTTTAGATCTGTAAAATCTATGTAGATCCTCCACTTGTCGTTATTCTTCTGGACCACGACGACATTTGCTAGCTAGTTCGGGTAGTGGACCTCCCAAATGAACCCGACCACAAGGAGATTCTTGACTTCATCATTGATGATCGCGTCTCGTTCAGGTGCGAACTTCCTCCTTTTTTGCTTGACCACTGGGTATTTGGGGTCCACCTGCAACTTATGCACTATGACTTCCGGGTCTATCCCTGGCATATCCACGTAGAACCACGCAAAGCAATCGGCGTTGGACCTTAAGAAGTCTATCAGCCTCTATTGTTGGCCTTCTTGTAATCTTTCCCCTACTTTGAGGTTTCTGCCTGGTTCTCCAGGTACAGAAAGTATGTCGTCCAGCTGATCCACTTCCGGCTCCTCAGTGTGCAATGCGGGAAGTGTCTTCTGTAACTTCTACAAGGGGTTGTCTTTCCCTTCTAAGTGGTTTGGTAGCACAATCGAGCGTTCTCTTGATCACCCATGATCTCCTTGATTCCCCATGGGATTGGGAATTTGAGTACTTGGTGTAGAGTTGACGGCACGGCTCTCATCTTGTGTATCTAGGATCTACCCATGATCATATTGTAGGCAGAGGGACAGTCTATGACAAAAAAATCAGTGGATAGGTTGACTCCTACAACACAAACTAGGAGTGTTATCTCTCCAATGGTTTACTTGACCTCTCCGCTAAAGCCAACCAATGGTGTGGTCTTCTTGGTTAAGGCTTCTCGGGTTAGGCCAAAATCTGTATACGCTCCCAGGAAGAGTACGTTCGTAGAGCTTCCATTATCGATGAGTACCCTCTTCACCAAACAATTCGCCACCGATAATGAAACAACCAATGCGTCGTGGTGTGGAGTCAGGATCTCATCTTGTCCTCCAGTTGTGAATCTTATGACTTCCTAGCTAAAATTATGATGCTTGACTTCCGGGGTGCCATGATTGTTTTCGCAAGTCTTGTGCCTTTCTTCGCAGCGGCATGTAATATGCCACTTATCTTCGATCCTCTGCATATGACATTGATCACCCTATCATGCCTTGGGGAATCAGGCGCTTGACAGCCTACTGGGGCTCCTTCTTCCTAATTATCCAACATATCATTTGCTTTGTTAGAGAGGAATTCTCGTAGGTGTCCCTTCTTAAGCCGCTCGTATTCTTAAGGATATGAAATCCTTCGTTCTGTGACCGTGGTCATTGTGGAAGTCGCACCATTTGTTCGGATTACGACGATGGTCGGGTGACCTCATCTTCTGTGGCCATTTGACTTGGCCTCCCTTCTCCTTCATGACTCCTACCAGCTCTGCGCGTGATATTGATAGGTTAGATATGTCCTGCCAAGTATGTACCAACGGGAATCTGTTTCCGTCCGGCTTACCTAGAGGTTTGTGCCCTTTGGCTCCCTTCTGTCCATACTCTCTGGCAGGTCTTTGGTAGGGCTTGTCATCTCTGGTCGGCTTCTCGGTCCTCATGACCCGAGATTCTTACCTAGCAAGTAGATCTCCTTCCCACTTGATTTGCGCTTTGGCGCGGGAAAGCATGTCTTCCATCGCTCTGCATTGATATTTAGTGAGCTCCTTATACAGATCACCATCAGATAGAAGTCCTCTCTTGAAGGCAGAAATTGCGGTGGCAACACTGTAGTTTGGATTGTGACCTTCTGGTTGTTAAAGTGGTGAAGGTAGCTTCTGAGTGGCTTTGCCTTACGATGTCTGATCTAATAAAGGTTATCAGAGGAATTGTGAGTCACTCTACTGCTAGCAAATTGTTCCACAAACATGTCAGTCAGATGAGCAAAGGATCTTATGGTTCCAGTTGGAATCGATATGAACCATTGCAAGGCGGCTCCCGTCAGGTTGGAACCGAATCCCTTTCACATGGCGGCTTCTTTGTGCTCCTTCTTGATTGTCACAGTAAGCATCTTCTGCTTGTATTGTGCGATATGATTTTCCAGGTCGGAAGTCCCACCGTACGGCTTAATTAATTGGAAGGTGAACTTCTTTGGCATGTCGGTGAGTGTGATCTCTTCTGAGAAAGTTGTGTTCGCATAAGAGCTTAGGGAACTTTTCCTCAGAGGAGGTGCAAAACGCGGAATTCGTTCGATCACCGACTGCAGCGCCTCGAACTTGCTGGAGAAAATCTGCTCCAGACGTCTAGCCTCATCAGAGAGTGGGACGAGACTTGCGTCCTCTGGCTCTCCTACGTCCATAATGTCTTCTTGCTCTGTAGCAAGGTTTTGGTCCTCCTGGGCTCCTATTTCTGTTGGGTTTCCTCTTTCTCCAGAGTTATTGGTAAGAGGAGTTTCCAGGGTTGGCATCCGGGGCACGTGGACCATGAACCTTTGATTCGTGGTTTAATTTGCCGTCAAAGTCGAGTCTCTCTCTCTGAGGGTCTCGTTCTCCAGCTCCAGTTGATGCAAACGTTACGTATTCTCCTGGAGTGTTTTAGCATGAGCTTTCATCTGCTCTCTCAAGGTCTAAAGCTCTGCAATTTCGGCATCAGCTCTAGTTGGAGGTTGATCCCTTCGAAGCTACTCCATCTCTCCTAGTCTCTTTTACAAAGTTTCTAGCTGAGATTGCATCTCCTCGTAGGTGAGCTCTGTTCATCCTGGCATGATGTTTTCTAATTCATGATTATCTCCAACCATTGTCATGTAGCTATTTTTGAAAGCCCCTCTCCTTCTAGCGCAAACTGTTAGAGGTGATTTTGGTCGTTCTTCGTAGCACTACGGAAGCTGAAGGTCAATGAATGTATATCGAAGGTAGTTTGAAGTTGTTCTATGCTCAAAGATCAATAATGGCGAGAAAAGGTGAGTCGTATCGATTTCTTAGCCTAGGATTTCGTGTGTCCATGTTTTGTCATTAAGCTTTATATTTATACATGAAGTTCATGATTATCCCTCCAAGAATTGGATATATCATGATTATCTATAAAGTATATGCATCTTTATCTATAGAATACACATCATTATCTGTTAAATTAAATAACAAAAACAAGCAAGAGTCGGCGGTCGGCTGGCTTCCGGTTTCCGGCTTCCGGCTATGCACGGTCGTCTGACTTCTGGCTTCCGGTTATGCAACATCATCTGGCTTTGTGCTTTCGAGCATTCCCCTGCTTTGAGGTCTTACTGTTTTACTCCATCTAAGCCTGGGGGATTCTCATGGCCTAAATTACTCCCAACACTAGCTAAAGCTTAAATCCAACGGCAACGACACCAAAACATGACACGATGGGTCTAAGTTTACAATTTATAAAACATAAGCCCATTTCCAATCCCGCAAGAGAACGGGATCGAGTGGTAGTACTTAAGGTATCGTCAAAGGATTTAGAGGCTTATCTAGAAGAACATAAACAAAGGGGATACACTAGATATCCTAGTCTAGGGGGTCGATTTAGATGGGGATTGTCACGGGTCTCCACTAAATCTAGCAATCAACAAGGCCAAACATAACTGAAAAGCATAAATAAAAGCAATAATTCAGCAAGCAATAAGTAAAAGCAAGAAAGGAATGAACTTGGATGCAAACAATGAAAAAGATCGGATCTTGAGATAGTAGCAATGGGTTCGTGGTTAATTTAGACATGTAATGGACTTTGCTAAGGCTTTATTAGAGGATTTAAGCTATTCCTAGGCCAAGGATCCCTCCTTAATCGAACTACCCACTCTCATAGCAAAGATCTATTCACCTATACACATTACAAAGCTCAACTCTCGTCTGTTGCCTATCTAAACATGCACGTGATAGTGATCTGCAAGCCCTTTTAGCCATTTAACACTTATGGAACACTACTCTCACAGGCCAAAGTGAAAAACATAGATCTTGTTCTCTCAAGCGTTTATCGAACACTTTAAAGGCATCAATGAGCAAGCAATGAACTTTAACAACTAAACAAGATCTAGAAGGAATCTATGCTAAAATCTAACCTAATCATCCATTACAACGCTAGATATAACCCTAGCCTACTAATCTCAAGAACCTAGAAGGATCTACTCACTAAGAGTCATGGAAATCCAAAGACAAAGATTGGGTTTTTGAGCTCTCATGTTATTAGAATAAATCTAAAAGAAAGAGATGAAGAGAAGAGATCCAAATCCACTTAAAGTATTAAAAGTAGTTATTACAAGAGTTCGATCTCAAAGATAAGCAAAGATGTTGAAAGATATTGTAAGTTCTTAGATGATAAACAAGGATATGTTCTTGGTTCACAAAAGAGGGTATTTATACTAACGAGGGGAAGAGTGGATGCCCTCGAAGAAAAATATCCTGTCAAAGTGAGCTACCGTTGACCTTGAGGTCGACAGCAGCTCACCTTGGGCGGAAGAGCTCCCAACTTGAGCATTCGTCGATCCAAAGTGAGCAGTTTTTGACCTCAATTTGGCATCTTGGGGCTTCTTCTTTCATCCTTTGTTTGCTCATTTGGTTCCATCTTCTCCCATAGCATTTGGCTCCTCTTTTCCTTGATTCCTTAGCCCCAAATCCACCTTGAATCCATCTCTAGAGCCTCCATGAATCCATCCAAAAGTTGTACCTACAAATGCAAAGAAAAGACATGCAAATGAAATATGATTCTAAACTAGACTCTAGACTCAAACTCATGGATTCTAAGACTTATGTGCAATATATACAACCTAAATGTGGATGAAACTAAGCCAAAATGCACCAAAATATGCAAGAAAATATATACACATCAACTACCTCCTTTCTGTGGGGAATAGCCCAGGGTTCCGGACTTGCTGACAATGCATAGGTTTGTAGACTCGATTTTCTTAATAACAACTTGATCTTGCTAACGTCTTTCTTTATGTCTGTTATGTCATTGTGCATGCGTAAAGACAAAAGCTCTCGTGGCAGACAAGCTAGGTGCAGAGGCGATTCTAAGGGTCCCTAGATGCTTCACGGCAGTAGACTTCCTCGTTAGCAAACACAGCCTAGGGTACACCTCCATCTTTGGTAAGTCTTCCATGGCTTACCCTTTGTTAGCTTAATAGGTTGCATTCTTCATTCTTCCTTGACTATTTCAGGGAAAGAAATGAGCAAGAGAACCGATAAAATGGCCTCCGTAGGACTCCATAAGTACATGGCTGGCAGCGCTAAATTGGTGGATGTTGAGTCTATCCCGGAGGAGGTTACCGCCAAGGAGAGCAAGCCCCTAGTGAAGAAGAGGAGTTGAACCCCAACTACCTCCCTTTCCATTAAGAAGCCTTGCCCAGCTATGGACACCTCTAAGACTCCTACCTCCACAGAGATCTCTGCTTCTCGGCAGGATGCCTTGGTTGACTGCTTCTTGGCCATTGACGTGGCTGACATAGTGGAAACGTAGGCTCACTCCAAGGAAGACCTTTCTCCAGGGCCATTGGGGTATGTGTATACTTAGCCTTCCTCTAAGACATTTGGATTGTTGCTGACTTTGATCTTCCTAGTAGATTCTAGGTGTTATCCATCTCAATGATAGGGATGTAGAAGCCCTAGAGGAAGAGGTGACCAAAGCCTGACAACCCAGTGAAGAAGCCTTGGTAGAGCTTTCACCCGAGAAGAAAAGGGTTGATGTTTTACAGAAGGAGTCGGGGGCCAAGGACAGTGAGGTCAAGCAGCTTAGAGAGGAGTTGAAGGCTGCTAAGGAGGAACTGATCAAGACCCGATGGGATGAGACTGATCTCCTGACTTCCCAAGCCTCGAGACCTCTGCTCCACTGAACCCCACTGAAGAGAAGAAGTAAGAAGAAAAGGACACGCCTGAGGCGTAAGAATGTTTCTTTATCTTGATGTTTAGGTGTTGGCTGCAGCCAACGCCCTTGAATGTCTTATAAGGGCCCCTTCGTGGAAATTTGAACTCTTTGGAACCCTCGTACCTTTGAATCGTGTCCAACGCCAGAAGGCCTTAAAACACTATGGGCCCTCGTGGCCCAAAAATTAAACTTCGGTAGGTCCCTAGGGCCATTATTTTAGAATTTGTTCTGACTTCTTTTTTCCTTCTTTCATTATTCCAATCCTTTATCGTTTGACCATCTTCTCGGTTTCTTGTCCTGACAGACATATTCTACCGGCGAGGTGTCAAATCAATATTGTGGTATTGGAGATTTGCAGTAGTAGCCTTTGTAGTAGATGGATTTACATTAAGTCATCAAAAATTCCTTCTTGAAGATATAGACCATGGACCCCAAGTCTACATTTTGGATATCCGATTCTTGTCAAGTTCATGGCAGATCATTTCTTAATCAATTCCTTGCGTTGTCTTTGGATTCCAGGGCTCAAAACTTTCAAGGATTAGGGGAACATGGCTTTGGAAGATTAAAATGCTCTTCATTATTTGCCTCGAATCCGCTGTCGGGGCCCAAAGGTACCTAGCCTTGATGGGCCAAGGTCCGGTAGACCTTAGGTTGAATTAGGAGGTATGATATCCAATACTTAGGGCTCAAAACCTTAGTGAACCCAAGGTTCATCATCGTTGGATTATCCTCCGTTAAGACATGGGGCACATGGCCTTGATAAACCATGTTTAGGTCGACGTCACATTTAAAACCCATTCGGTTTTATTTTCTTTGCCCTGGGGGCATGTAGCTTTGGCGAATCATAGTCTCTTTAGGCATTAGATTTACAAATCCTTAGATTTTATATATAAACTCTTGGACACTTGGCCCTAGAGAACGAAGGGTTCGTCATTGGCAAACTATTCAAATCCATACCATGGAGCACGTAGCCTTGCTGAACCATGGTCTCTTAGGCATTAGATTTATGAATCCTTAGATTATATATCTAAGCCCTTGGGCAAATGGCCCTAGAGAACAAGGGTTCATTATTGGCAGACTCTTCAAAGTCATACCATGGGGCACATAGACCTAGAGAACCAAGGGCTCATAATCGATGGACTATTTCAAGTCTAGCGTTGAGGGATGTCTTAATACTTTTACACTTAGGAGTCTCGAGCTCAAAAGTGTTTAAATATCATATCGTAGTTTCGATAACGATTGACCATGTATAAGTACATAGATCAGTTGGAACCGTAGTCCCTGGGCACTTGGCCTTAGTGGGTAAAGCCTGGTGGGCTCACGTGCCTTAGGTTGACTCATGGTCCTTGGGCTTATAGCCTTTGGTGAGTTTTGTGAACTCGGTGGGCACTCGGCCTCTGGGCACACGTGCCTTAGTTCAATTCATGGTCTTTATGCTCGTAGCCTTTTGTGAGTTTCATGAACTCGATGGGCACATGTGCCTTTATTTTGTGGCCAATATTTTTACCGTACGGTTTAAAACTTTTTCTCTATGAGCCGCGTTCTTGGATGGACATGGGTGCACATGTTCCTTTAGCTTTGCAAACCCATAATTTGGATGCGTTGCATCCTCCATCATTAAGAGCTTGTCCGCAATTCATCATGACTCTTCAGCGAAGGTTTTAGGAGCCCTTTCGCATTAGATGGACCATAGTTAGGAGCTAGTCTGCATTATTTCTATTTTTAGCAATGATTAGGAGTTTGTCCGCATTACATGGACCATGGTTAAGAGCTTGTTCGTATTACATGGATTTTGATAGGCCCGTAGCCTTGGTGGCTTGAGGGTCATACCCTATTCCCCCCCCAAAGGAAAGTCGCAAGCATTCGTGACGTTTATGACTTTCCTTCTATAGGTTTCCAGATTCCCCTTGGTTATTGCTAACCTAGGTTATCATGGTCAATCCAGTCCATCGCATTCAGGCTTGGCCTAGTTATTTCCAGAGGCGTTTAACTCATACCGATATTTTCTTTAAAAATAATAGCTTAGGCACTAAATTGCTCTTTTGCTAAAAATTAATTTTTTATTCAAAACTTGTCCTTGCATGACGTACAATAAGACTTAAATGTCAAAAAAAAAATCATACATAAATAAAATCAAATCCCCTAGCAAGAGTCTCATGGTTTGTTGGACGCCATAGACTAGGGGTTAGTATACCTTAGCCAGCATCCGATTTTGCACTAGGCTCGTCTCTTGCCCAAGGCTTTGCCCCCAGGCCGGTGTTCAGCATCAGCGTCGAGAGGCTACTTTCTAGACTCGATGGCATGGTCGAGACTTCCAGGGTTGTGCCTTGTGATCAAGGATTCGGAGCAATAACTTTCAAGCTTGTGTGGTAGCATGTGCGAGCATGTTCCAGATCCATTGATTTCCCTCACTCCCCAAGGCGTTGGGAATTTCAAGGACTGATGCAGGTTTGATGGAATGGCTTTCATATCATGTATATATGGCCTTCTTATTATGGCGTTGTACGCTGAAGGATAGTCCATCATAAGGAACTTAGTCCTTTGATTGAAACCTCTTGCATTCACTGGAAAAGTTACCTACCCGATGGTTTGCTTTACGTCGCCGCTAAATCCGATTAGAGAAGTGGACTTTCGCGTGATTTTTTCTTCGTCTAGTCCTACGCCCCCAAAGGCGTTGGTGAAGATTATGTTAGTTGTGACTGTCGAGAAGGATGTGCTTCATAAGGCAGTTCATAACTTTCAAAGATATCACTAGGGCATCATGGTGCAGAGTTGGCACGTCTTCTTCAACATCAGTGGCAAAGCTTATAACGCCGTCCTTGCATTCCTTACCGACAGCCATGGCATCTATCCCTAGGTTGTTCTTAGCTGCGCGAGTGCTTCGCTTGGTAGCGGAAACAATCACTCTGCTTACCTCTAGCCCCACGGTGATGAAATTAATAACGTGATCATGTCTTGGCGAGTCAGCCCTTGCTCCTGTGGTGATGCAATCATGTCCAGCTCAACTCGAAGAATGGACCCAGCTGCATTCAAAAGGTAATATCAAATCAACCAAGAGGAATTTTGGTGTAAACTCAATTTCTTTGGATTTTCAACTCATCAAGGGTTCATCGCAAACTAGAATCATCAACATATCTGCTCTGACCAGAGAGTTATTGAATTTACAATCTGGGCAAATCAGAACTGTCGCCGATCATACATATGCTCACTCCAAAGGAAATTCCGACCAAACCAGAAAGTTTCAGGCTATGATTCAAAAGTTTTTAGATTTTCAAGCCATTAAGGAACCAAGGAGAAGTGGAATCACTTGAAAAGACGCTGGCAAGGATTAGTTACTAATTTTCAAAGTCAATAGACTCTCAGCTCGTCTGTCAAGCATGTTCGTGTGAATTCAAGAGCAAATCATCCACGTATGGCAAGAACATTGTTCCAGCCATATTTCACCTTCAAGATGAGTGTCTTAGGCGTCCAAATCATCCAAGAATCTTCAGCATCATGTTTTGGATCAAGTGACCAAGAAGGCTTCGATATTTCAGCCCAAAAGAAGTCGAAGCCCAAATTAAGGATCCATTATTACTTGTTAGATGAGCAGCCACGAAATTCAATCCCAAGAAGCTTCAAATCCAAGTTGCGGCATTGGTTTTCATCAAACCAAATTCGACATCAATTGAGAAGGAAACAAAGATCCACAAATTTATTTAATGTTTGCGGTTTTAGTGTTTAATTTTCGGTTTAATTTCAGACTTGGGTTTGTTTAATTTTGGGCTTAGATTAGGCGACAATTTGATTTAGTTTTAGGTTATTATTTTCACAGGATACCCTAGTTGATCATCTCTACTTAAGCGTTGTAATCTGCAACTTTTAGAGAATGCCGAGTTTTATGCAAATTTTAAGTTTTATTTCTTCTTTATAAGAACGTGAATCCCTGTTCATCTTTGAACAAAACCTTTTTGCTAAAGAGTTAATTATCTAAGAGCTTTCTCATTCCAAATCATGAAAGAGTTAATTCTCTAGATCTAGAATAAATTCTATCTAAAATATCATCTCCATCGAAAAATCATCCTTGTTTTCGCAGATCCCATTCTGAAAATTCAGATCTGAACCTCGAATCTCTTGTTCAAAAGATCTTGGATTGCATCAAGTGGTATCAGAGCAACTGAATCAGAGATCTCTGCGAAAATTGCTGCTGAAATTCTCGGGAAACTATGGCTAAAAAATTCAGCAAAGAAAAGAAACCCCCTGGTGGTGACATTGACTTAATCGGAGATGGCATACGTGATTTCGGAAGTTGTTAGAAGACTGACATCAAAACCAAAACGTGAAACAAGAATGGAACATCCAATCACCAGCAAGGAGGCCACGAAATCTTCATGTTATTCTGGATCAAGTTGTGTAAAAAGCAGCAAACGAAAAGAGGAAGAACAAAACGCATCTTCTGCGATTTTCATGAAGAATCAAAAGCCCAAAAAAGCAGAGAAGCGTAAGGTTGAATCTGAGTGCGAGCTGCGAGCAGTTCTAGAGGACATCCATCAACTGATTGCAGCCCCAAGTCTATCCTCAATTGCCGCAACTGAAGAGATCAAAGAGAAGGAACCGAACCTAGCTCCTCTTTGTGAAGAAAATCAGCAATTCGATAAGATGAATCAAGAGGAAGAACTTCAGGTTGTAAGTTATCTAATACCAATTAAAAATGTGGCTGAAGAAGTAGATTTTAGACCAGAAACCTCTCATGGAAAGGAGCAGAAAACGGTTTACAAATCACGTTCAGATCATGGTTTAATAGTGTGTAAAGAATCTAATCAGCCTGTTTTTTAGATTGAGCGTAGTATTGTGGAGCATCTAAGGCATTACAATAAGCTGCCACATGTTGTTTTTGAGCCAGAAGGAATGCCATGTGTGACCCGCAACAAAAACAGCACCTTGGAGAAGTGGACAGCAAACTCGCAACCATGTATGGACGATGCATTCATCCTAAAGGGTCCAGACTTAAGGACAAATCCTTTTAAAGGAAGAAGGGATGATGCAACATGGATCAGCAGTGACATAAAAGGCTCAAGAAACATCACGTCCATGAGCATTAGGTGTGTTGGATGAAGATTGATTGCATCAGAAGATGTTGGCTTTCAGCAAAGTCCCAAATAGTATTTCTGGAGTGATAAAGGGTCACAATGCTATGTGTTCGAGCCTGGAGGGAATATCTTTATGCCGAGGTTTAGATGAGTGCATGGGAACCAGGTCATCAACGAGTTTGGTCTTTTGGAAGGCTTGGATTTGAAGACAAATCCTTTTAAAGGAAGAGGGAATGATGCAATCATGTCCAGCTCAACTCGGAGAATTCACCCAGCTGCATTCAAAGGGGGATAACGAATAAAGCAGGAGGTATTTAGGCGTAAACTCAATTTCTCTGGATTTTCAACTCCTCAGGGGTTCATCACGAACTGGAATCATCAACATATCTGCTCGGAGCAGAGAGTTATTGAATTTACAATCTGGGCGAATCTGAACTGACGCAGATCATACATATGCTCACTCCAAAGGCAAATCCGACCAAACAAGAAGGTTTCAGGCTATGATTCAAAATTTTTTATATTCTCAAGACATCCAGTAACCAAGGAGAAGTTGAATGGCTTGGAAAGACGCTGGGAAGAATTAGTTATGAATTTTCAAAGTTAACAGACTCTCAGCTCGTCTGTCAAGCCTATTCGTGTGAATTCAAGAGCAAAACATCTATGTATGGAAAGAACATTGTTCCAGCCATATTTCACCTTCAAGATTAGTGTCTTAGGCATCCAAATCATCCAAGAATCCTCAGCATCACGTTTTGGATCAAGTGACCAAGAAGACTTGGATATTTCAGCCCAAAGAAGTCGAAGCCCAAATTAAGGATCCATTATTACTTGTTAGATGATCAACAACGAAATTCAATCCCAAGAAGCTTCAAATCCGAGTTGCGGCATTGGTTTTCATCAAACCAAATTCGACATCAATTGAGAAGGAAACCAAGATCTACCAATTTATTTAATGTTTGCGGTTTTAGTGTTTAATTTTCAGTTTAATTTTAGACTTAGCTTTGTTTAATTTTGTGCTTAGATTAGGCGACAATTTGGTTTAGTTTTAGGTTATTATTTTCGCAGGAAACCCTAATAGATCATCTCTACTTAAGCGTTGTAATCTGCAGCTTTTAGAGGATCCCGAGTTTTATGCAAATTTTAAGTTTTCTTTCTTCTTTCTAAGAAAATGAATCTCTGTTCATCTTTGAACAAAACCTTATTGCTAAAGAGTTAATTCTCTAAGTGCTTTCACATTCGTGATCATAAAAAGAGTCAATTCTCTAGATCTAGAATAAATTCTATCCAAAACATCATCTCCATCGAAAAACAATCCCTGTTTTCGCAGATCCCATTCTGAAAATTCATATCTTAACCTCGAATCTCTTGTTCAGAAGATCCTGGATTGCATCAAGTGGTATCAGAGCAACTGAATCAGAAATCTCTGCGAAAATTGCTGCTGAAATTCTCGGGAAACTATGGCTGAAAAATTTAGCAAAGAAAAGAAACCCCTAGTGGTGATATTGACTGAATCGGAGATGGCATACGTGATTTCAGAAGTTGTTAGAAGACTGACATCAAAACCAGAACATGAAACAAGGAAGAAACATCCAATCACCAGCAAGGAGGCCACGAAATCTTCATGTTATTCTGGATTAAGTTGTGTAAAAAGCAGCAAACGAAAAGAGGAAGAACAAAGCGCATCTTCTGCGATGAACTACTCTCATAGCCCAAGATGAAAAACCTAAAACTTNTAGGCGTCGAATAGCTAGCAATCTTAAGTTTGAGATCAAGACAAGTTCTAGCGAGAATCTATGCCAGCACCTAGTCTATAGTCTATTACAAGCCTAGATCTAACCTTAACCTAACCACA
>OVAN01011557.1:0-14595 GCA_900406275.1 Anastatica hierochuntica | reverse complement strand
TAATTATTATTATATTAGGTTTAGATACTCACATGAGTATCTCCCATTGAGAGTGGTCTTACACCACTCCTTTTAAAGTCTCTACGTGTCTTTCACGCTCTTTAAAATTTTAAAATTATAAAGAATTTCACCGGCTTGCATTGCATGCACACGTGCCACTTGCGAATGGAGAAGAAGAACAAGTCTTCATCCGGTGGGTTGAGTTCACACGGTTTTGGTGGCTTCACACTGCATAGCACGATCTACCACAAGTTGCAAAAAACTTTCACCGTCGTGAAGGCCACTCACTCTTTCAATCGCTTTTTGGGCAATGATAAGACCCTATAATTGTGGGAATGTCATCCAAGTTATAACACACTATTGTAGTTGTTTCCTTATATTAGAGTACTAGTGAAATCTTAGTGTATTAATACTCTAAATCTATGTCACATAAGAGTGTGCTTAATGTTATTTTCGTCTGATCATGGCAAAACAACAACTTTAAAATTTCTCAAAATCAACTTTCCCTCTCATCTAATTACGTTTAAAAGAGGGATATTTGATCTAGATATCGGTTCGGTTTTATGCTTAATAAAAAATCGTTACCATATTTGTAACCATATTTAGTTTGATTTGGTTCGGTTCGGTTCGATTCGATTTGGATATATTCGGTTTTAAACCGAAAACAATAAATACATGTTGTTTAATTCTTAAATTTTTTGAGAATTTTGCTTTTTCGGTTGAAAATGGTAATTAAGTAGAACATTGAAAAATATTAATAGATTAATAATTATAAATAGTATAGAGCCGTATTTATATAATGATCGCGAAACAAATAACAAAAACAAAGTTACTAAAGGTTATGATTATAATATCCAAATAAAAATTTTGACAAAACCATAAAATGACGATTTCTTTTCATTGATTTTAGAGTGATATATTATTATAAAATAAACTTTGAAACGTTCAAATTATAAATAAAAACTATTTTTCATAATATATAGATTATTATAAATAAATGTATATTATATACTAATATATTAAAATTTAGAGCAAATCGGTTTTGTCAATTTTAGTGGTTAATATTCAATTTATATATATATGTCTTCATGGTTTTCGAAAGACTACATTCATAAGGTTTATACGGTATTACCATATCCGATATGCTTTACTTCGTTCGATTCGATATTCGGTTCGGATATATCATCTTGAGCATCCTAGTATAAACCATTCCCCATGTCATACGCTATCACTTCCTCAAATAAAACTAGTGGTTTTGCGCTAGTGTTGTCGTTATCCCCACTTAGATTCAAGTCATCTCTATATTATTATTTGAGAAGTACAATTAGGAGAATAACCTTAAGTTTGTAAAGAATTACATTAAATGCCATTAGAAAGTAAAAATATAGTTGCAAAAAAAAGGTAAAAATATAAAGAAAAAAAATAAAATCTTCATTAAAGATAAAAAATGATTTTAAAAATGCTATTCAAAAACCAATTAAATTTGTTATCAAGATCTTTTCTAGATTTCCTTCATATTTTTTTTCTAAATATTCATCTAAACAAATATTTTACTATTAAAAATACTTAATAAATCTTAAAGATTATTTGATTTTTATTTTTAAAATGAAAAATGTATTTTAAGTACAGAATATTAATATATAATTAATTGTTTGTAATATAAATAAATCGTAATCTAAAAAAATAAAAAAATACAAACAAAAAAAGCTAACAAAACTAACTTAATTATATAAAGAATTAATAGTTTACATTTTCGTAATAGGTCAAAAGTAAAAAATATTTAAAATTAATGCTACCACAAAACATAATTGTTTTTAAGAATATATTCATGCCAAATACAGTTATTCACAACAATTATTATAAACTTAATTATCTCTAAAACACACTATAAATTTTTTTATTAAATAGCATAAAATTTTACTATATCATTATAATTGAAAAGTACTATATCATTATAATTGAAAATTATCACAAAATATTAATAATATATGATCTCGCGCATCGTGTGGGTTAAAATCCTAGTAATACATTATGATAGCAAAAATAAATCTCAATATAAATGGATATTAAAATTTAAATTAAACACTATCAAAGAAGGAATCCACCTTCCTTACTTAACATATTATTAATGAAGAAAGTCAGGCAGCCTTCACGACATACTTAACTATTTGCAGGCAGGCAGGCAGGCACCCGCGCCAATGCAACACACGTGAGTCGCTAGCAGGATCGGTCAAAAGACATCGACGATGAGAATAATCGCTTACGGTATCTCATTTCTATAGGCCAATTGACAATTGTTATGAAAAAAATTCTTTAAAATAAATTTTCCATGAAAAAGATGATACAACTGCATTAGAACTATGCAAATTAAACGGAACCGAAAAGCCGATTCAAAGAACCAAACTGAATTTAAAAAATATATGAATGGTTCTAATTTTTTAAAATTGAAAGAATCAGAACGATTCAAAATATTTCAAATAACCGAAATATTTAAAAATGCTCAAAACATCGAAAATAACCGAAAATACTCATAAATGATTATTAATTCAATCGGAGCTGAACAATGAATCAACTAGGTTTGACTGGGATGGAAACGATGACAGAACAAGAATCGGCTACCTTACATTTTAGAAACGAGAATGTTATAGGTACGACAATTTTTTTGACACGAAAAGACTATTCTATTACTCAAACTTGAGGTGGTGTAACAAGCCGCACCGGAATAGAACAATCAAAGAAAAAATAAAAGGATGATGTCTAACTAGACGATCTAAAAGGTTTGCCCTTGAATTTGAACTTCGTGGAATATAAGATATCTTGAAAAACATGAAATAATTCCTCTCTCTCTAACTCCTGTAGCTATGTCACAAATTTTGACCACTCATTGGGATTAGCAATAATACAAATGACATATTAGTGCTGAACTTCTGGATCTCAGAATGGACTGTCATACTCTGCATCGCCCAAATCAACACTTCAAGCTCTGAGTGGAGGGTCGATATCCGTCGAATGTGGTTACGAGAACCCATCCATATACATTCTCCATTCGCTCCAAAAAATGACTATCCTAAACCACTATGTATATTCAACATCTTCTAGGAGCCATCCACTAAACAGATATTACGCAAGTATATGATTTAGTGTTTGTGTACTCCGCATTTCCGAAACAATATGCAAATCGTCCTCATTTGATGGGTACGACAATTTATATGAACAAATAAGGTAGATAAATATAATCTATCAGGGATAAATTGGTAAAGAATATAAACGACTCTAATAAGTTTTTTACGTGTCACCATGAAATATCAGGTTCGAGGATGTTTCAGGTCTGAAGACGACCACTCAATTGGAGTACTTGTGCTATCTAAGAATTGAATCGAAAATCTTTCGGTTACAATATGATTCCAAAATACAAAAACCGAATTAACCGAAAACTGAACTAACATAACGAAACCGAACCTGAGGAACCAAACAGCCAAAACTAAGACCATCTCCAACCCACCTCTATTTTAGAGATCGCTATAATAGAGGAAAAAATAGATATGAGGATTTTGCTCCAATGTGTTTGGATTGCTATATTTTCCTCTATAAATAGAGGAATGCTATATTTGCCTCTATATTTGGAGGAAAAAATAGCATTCCTCTATTTATAGAGGCAAGTATAGCAATCCTCTATTATAGAGGAACACATTGGAGCAAAATTTTCATCTCTATTTTTTCTCTATTATAGAAATCTCTAAAATAGAGGTGGGTTGGAGATGCTCTAAAGTGAATTGTGACTCTACGATGACTCCACTTGCAGCATGGTCTGAGAAAATTACATATCATTTTCTAAAAGAGGTTGTTAAGAAGATGCAAACAATAATCACAATGGTATAAAAAGCTTGAAAAGGGCTAAAAACAAAAACACGATTCTTAACATTAAAACCTTGGCACAAAAAAAAACATTTAAACCAAAATAAAAAAGATATGATCGCATAGGCCCATAAACAAAGAGGGCCCAATTGCTCTTGTAAGAGATTAACTTAATTGGGTGACTTCGCAAAATAGATAAGGTCATTTTGTTACAAAACAGAATATATTAGGTCCTTTTCGAAAATCTTTCAAAATACTTATACTTAAAAAAATATTCTGAACAATTCAGATATTCGCAGAGTGTTTGGTCTTTAACTCGCCTCTCTCTCTCTCTATGGAAGCTTCAAGTTTCTTTCTTCAATCAAAACCCTAAAACACTTGTCCGTTTCTTTTCTTGCGATTGATTCGTTGTCTCTCTCGCTGCGTTCGTCGGTGTGAAAATTCATTTTCTGGGTAGTTTCGATTCCGTTTTGAAGATTCACGGAGGAAAAACATGAGTCGCGTTTCGATTCTAATCTTATCTCTGTTGCTAATTTCGCACTTGTCTTCTGCGAAAGTTCTGTTGATCGGGAAAAACACATCTCTCTCCTTCGACGATGTCCAAGCTAATTTCAGTAAGTTCTTCTACGTACTGTTCTATCGATTCCCACTCCTATTTGAGGCTTCTTCTCTGAATCATTCTATAAATTCGAAGTCTTTTGATTAAGTATCGAACGAATTTGAGAAATTGGGTCGATTTGTCTTGTAATGGGTCTGATGATCATCATGAAATGTTTTGTTTTTTTCAGCTCCGATGATTGAGAAATCGGATCAATGTGGGGTGTTGTACGAAGCAGAGCCGCTCGATGCTTGTTCGGATTTGGCTAACACGGTGACTGTGGAAGAAGGATCAACGGTTTCTCCACCGCCGTATGTTCTGATCATCCGCGGTGGCTGTAGTTTCGAAGACAAAATTAGAAATGCGCAGAAGGCTGGCTATAAAGCTGCCATTGTCTATGACAATGAAGATTATGGGTTCTTGATATCAAGTAAACATATCTGCCTCGTTTATCTTTTCGACATCGTTGTATTGTTTCTTGCTTTGATTTGTTGTGTGGGATCAGTTGGTTACAGCCTAGATGTGTTAGACAAGCTGTTCAGAATGTTGATGGCTAGAGAAAGACCCTATGTCTCAGAGATAATTAGAATGCATTCTATAGTTACCGTAGACCTTTCGCAAAAGATTGTAGCTTAGCTTCCTACGAGGTCAGTTAGTGTAGAAGTGGTAGGAGTTGAATAGAGGAGCGTGTAAAGTTATAGGCAATTGGAAATAGAGTTGAGAAAGGGTTTGGACTTTGGAGGATAATGCTCTAGAGTTCATCCGTGGAGTTTGTTCATTTGGCTTTTTCTTAGTATCGAGTTTGTTTGTTGATTCTCAATGAGAAATGAAACATGAATCAGTTTCGGTATTATATATTAGCAATGGCTGATGATCTTGTGAACCAAATGCAGTGGCAGGGAACCCATCTGGTGTAGTTATATATGGCACCTTTGTCTCCAAAGCAACTGGAGAAGTACTCAAACAGTATGTGGGTCGTACTGATTGGGAAGTGTGGCTCATGCCAAGCTTTGAGACTTCAGCGTGGTCAATCATGGCAATCTCTTTCATATCCCTCCTCGCCATGTCTGCTGTACTCGCCACTTGCTTCTTCGTCCGTAGGTATCGAGTTAGGCGCCGGCGTATTCGGTCTCTTAATGGCAGAGACTTTCCTCGTATGCCTATAAACTCGCTAAGAAGCATGCCTACTACAATATTTAATGGTGTTTGCGAAGAAGCATCTACTTCTGTTTCATGCGCTATATGCATTGAGGACTATCGCATTGGAGACAAGCTAAGGATCCTACCTTGCCATCACAGTAAGTACTTTGACTCGCGTCATTGTAAACAAAATTCTGCATTAACATTCTTATCTGGTGGCCGTTGTTGTCTTGGCAGAATTTCATGCTGGATGTGTCGACTTGTGGCTTGGCCAAAGGAGATCCTTTTGCCCGGTTTGTAAACGAGATGCAAGAACCATCAGCATCAATATGCCTGCATCAGAGAACACCCCATTGCTTTCTCCTAGCATGACCCCGACATCATCTTTTCTCTTATCATCACCCTCCAATACACCATTGCAGTCGTCGAATGATATACCAATATCTATCAGACAAGAGCCTCCTTCACCTTCCACCACAATGCTGCCAAACACAGTCCCTATGTATCTTTCCCACTCTCGCTCTCATACGAGTTTCCAAAATGGGTCATACCGGCGTTCCCAGCCTATACCAGTTAGCCGGAGTTCATTTGATCTCAGGAATTCCATTTCCCAAAGATCTTACACCTCACCTCGCTCTGTTGACTCAAGATATACGCACAGGCTTAGCCCGGAAACAGCATCAAGGAGCTGGGTTATTGGGTCGTTAAGCCATCGCGAGCGTTCAAGTCACCTAAATGACTCGTGCAGGTCGACCTCTCTCTTCGCATCTGCAAGCTCTCTACCAGGTTGCTAAACCTCCTTAAAGCTAACACCAAACTAACCAAAAGGGTTCAGTGTCGGGCCTGAATTGCTTTGGAGACGCAATTAACTCCTCGTCGGGGATGTCCCGCAGCCACTACCTAGTTATAGTATAGGTGAAAGAGTGCATTTGTGACTGTGAGTGATGATTCTTCAGGTGTAGATACAGTTGTGGAAAATGAAGAATGTGAGATGAGTGAGTTTGAACTTTGAAGAGTAAGGGTAATAACCACTGAGTTTGTTAGCTTATCACTATCACTTTGATTCCTTCTGTATATATACTTGCTCCTTTGAAACTTCACCTTATTTAGAGATAGAGGAAACTCTTTCAAAGAGTATACATATGTATATACGACCGCAGATTGATTTCGCACAAGGATTCAGTATATCGAAATGCTTAACACCGAAGAATGTTAGCTTTCATGTAGTGAAAGAGACTTGAGTCCGTTGATCAAACAACTGATCAATCTCATACAGATGAAAGAAGTTACCATTTATCCATCCACAAGTTTCTTCTCATCATTACGGAAAAATAGCAACATTCAAATACCAATCACTAAGAGTTGTACAATACCAAACTTCCTCTGCTTTCTGTAATCAGCATATCCAAGGGATTAGGAATCATGGGGTGGTTGTGGCGGACTCGGGCATAGGTTCTCTCCGAAGCTCCTTCACAACAGCAGCGAGAGCCTCTGGGTTAACACCAAGATCACAAAGAGCTATGAGAACTGACAAAGTATGCCGGTCTAGTCCTGTGTCTAAGATGTTTGACATACGAAACACAAGCTCCAGTGACTCTCTTGCAGTCCGTGATGCTTCTTCATCCATGCTGTTTCAGACCTGTTTAAAATCCACAATTTGAAATTCCTAAGAAAGTTAGCTAATTATGAAGTTTTGTACCAACCAAATTTAGACGAAAGAAAGTTGTATCTGATCAAAGTTTTTAAGATTTTTAACCAGATGAGCTTCAAAGCGAACCATGGCCTGACAAAAAGCCTACTCAAAGGTGATTTTGACATAAGAAGTTAGGAAGGAACATTGCTTCAAATTTCACAAACACAAAGAACTACAATCATAAGAAGTTACGAATTCACACAGAGCTGGCGCACATCCACAGTAAAAACCCGAAGGAAGTAGGGTTACATATTGAATTTCTAGTGTGTTATCCTGTTACTAATGAAAGACTCAAGGTATACATTGGACTTCTAAAGATACACGTTTAAACCAGAGAGGCTAAAGAAACTAGAGTCCTACACAGCAAGATCAAGCTTACTTTACGACAAGGTGATGATATCTTCTTCCCTCCACTTTAACTTGAGATCTCAACGAAACTTATATTAGCAAAAGAGATTCTAAACTAATAAGCAAATGATATAGAGCAAGCAAGGTTTTCGTTTACTCGTGAACCATTGTTTTCTCAGATCCAGGCTCTGAAGCTATAAGCTTTGATACAATACCCAGAACCTTAGCACAAATCTCCTCCGAGACAAACAAACAAAAAATGACTAAACTTTGCCTAAAATCAGACACAAACCAAAGATATTGTAAAGAGTTTGGAATCATGTTTCACTCCCTAACTGCAAATCACCGAACACTCGAAACCCACATCAGAGATTCTTTCCTCTCTCTTTCGTATGATGCATGATTCACACACACACAAAAGACTCGAATTTGCTAGTAAAATCTCAGCAAAAGAAGAGAACTTTCAACTAAAAAGGATGAATCTTTCCCTCTAATTAGGGTTCAATTACCTAAAAACATCACAATAAAATTTGAAATTTCGGTTTAACAAGTAGCGAGACTAATCTAATATAGATCGAAATTAGATTGAACAAGGAGCAATTAGGTCTTTTATCAGTTTATATGAACTAAAAGAAAAGCTTACGTTTTGAGGGAATTATTCGAAGAATCTGAACTGAGAAGGAGAAACCGAGAGAGGAGGGAGAGGAGGAGGAAGACTGAAAGTCCCAAAGGACAATTTTACCAATTTTTTTTTATTTATAGTGTTAAACCCATCTAGGGGTGTCATGGTTAAACCAACCTAAACCGACCCAATTCCATTTGATTTGAGTGTTAAATGGGTAATGGATTAACCCAATCCATCTACTAAATAGATTGAGGTTAATCCATTACCTATATAAATTAATGGGTTGATGGTTTTAATGGGTTGACTCATCGTAAACATGATATTACCTATATATTTTTACATATTTTTAATAATATTTTTAATGAAAACAAAATTGCTTAAATAAAATAATTTGTTTCTTTATTCTACTTTAAAATTAATTATCGATACAGAGATTATATATACCGAACTCGGTTTACTTCGGTTTAAGAAAAACTCTCAAAGTTAAATCGTGTTACTAAATCGAGCCATATTTTAACAGATGGTCGAAGAGGAAGAGATACGTATGCTGAGGAAAGAAATGGTTCCCAAAGCTCAACTAATGCTTGTTGGACCTGTGTTTTTGAAATGTAAACAGCTCTTGTTGGATATGTGCTTTTGAAATAAATATTCAAAAAGAAATCATATCAATAAAATCAATCAAAGTAGCTTGCTCCCAACGGTTAATCTAACATATAAAAGTTGTTCAACTTTCTCCAAGAGCTTGACACGTCATCAATTTCAGTCAACGTGAAGATGATATGTGTCGCTATGAGATTTAAAGTATGAAAATTAATTTGTATTAAATATATAATCTATTAAAGTCGTATTTATTCAGAGAATATGAAAGGTCGTTTCTGCTGATTTTAAGATTTAAATTTAATATCGAAGAATATAAAAAGTCATGACATCTCGAAAGAAGAATGTGCCTATATTAATTTAATACAATTAATTAAAAAACAAAAAAACGTAATACGACTAAATGAAAAAAACAAAAGAAAAACATTTTTTGAACTCTTATGATTCCAGTTCTCGATTCATATTATTAGCTACTTAAGTAAAATTTTGAGTTCATATTAATTTAATACATATTGTAATCATATGATGTCTTTTTAAGAATTTTATTTAAAACAAATTTGTAAATTAACATTTCATATAAGATTATATGTAGTCATTCGGGGAAAAAACACTAAGGTTTATGTATTGAATATATAATATACGATAAAAGACAGAAATTGCAAATTTTGTGAAAAAATATAAATAAATTTCAAAAAGTTTTAGTAAAAAAATACGAAACAAAATCAAGCAAAATCCGTGCGTAGCGCGGGTATTCTCCTAGTATCAATAAAATCCCTATGGTTTTACCATAAAAAATAGAAAACAATCAAACAAAGAATTGATTCATCATATGAATCACATATGAAAGAAAACAAAGAGTCATAGATCACTGATGCAATGTTGAGAAAGAAAGCAACTCAAATGAAATGAAGTGTAAATGTGATGCAGATGCTTTGCTTTCGCATTTGGGTTGAAGAAGATGCGTCAAAAGCATCAATGATCTATTCTATCCAAAGTAAACTTCATGTCTAGCACTACAAACACAAGTTTCTAAGAAGATAATTTAAAGAAACTTAAGATTTCAATGAAAATCCTGCACTTTTCATCTCAGAGAAGTTAGAGAAGCTTAGAATCATGATTACACAAAATTTCCCGGAAGATTACTAAACACAGTATAAAGATGCGTAATGGATTCGAATCGCATGGCCTTTGGAAACCAAATTAAAAAATAGCTAACAAGACCTATTTGCAGATCAATCTATCAGCTAAATCATTTTAAAACTATGAAATAACTTTCTCCAATCTAAAAGATTCTCACGAATTCCAATTTCTACACAGACAAGATCAGAAATTGAGAAATCGAACCGTGGCCTTGATCACCGCCGACTCGGTTGTAGGCCATGAAGACGCCGGAGACGATTCCTAAGGTTCCGAAAACGAGAAGAGCCACCGCGAGCGTGATCTCCTTCACTGGAGGTTTTAGATTAACACTTGTTTTGGTTTGGTTATGGGTAACTCAATAACTTATTTTACCCAATCCATTAAGATCCAACTTAATAAGCTCACTAATCCATTATCATCCAATTTTCTAATCCATTAAATCCATGGTTTGGACTGGATTGAGTTAACTCATTAATTTCAACCCATTTTGACACCCCTAAACCCTTCTGCGAAATCAAATAAATTTTTTGTTGTATGTATTTAATTTTTGTTATATCAAATTTTATATTTTAGTTTATAATTACACAATATATTAATTTAGTATATTTTTAATCTCGAGTATTTCTCGTTTTTAAGGAATTTTACCATCAAAAATCTTGTTTTTAGTTTAACTAGGTGATATGTTCGAGTAATACGCAAGTTAAAGTATCTAAATAAATTATTTTTATAATAAATATTTTGAAAAAAGAACAAATTTAGTAACGTGTTTTTGAAAATTGTCACTCATTTTGGATTGGAATTTGAGTATGAAGATGATTATAGACATATATTGTCTCACCGTTTTTGTGAATAATATTTAAATTGATTTTTGGCAATGCATTACTTATATATAAGTGAAATAAATTTGAACACTATTCGACTCTGATTTTAAACCACCAAAATAATAAACCCAAAGCTAAAAAATTTAACTTTTAAAATTCATTTGGAGTCTTTGTGGTATTTAAAAAAAAATTAAGTTAGTGTATTGCCATTTCTGATTAACATTTCTTATCAACATCTCTTATTGACATAAATACAAAGCCAATCATAAATTGTCATGTCATAATTTTAATGTCAAAAATGATTTTTATGATGACATGTGTCAAACTAACTTTTCAATTAATGTATAGGGTATCCCTTTCAAAACATATAGTTACATCTAGTTGCCCTTATGGTGGAGAACTTGACCAAACACAAGTTTAGAAAACTTGAGTGTTAAATGACTAGTTCAACGGCGGAGATCTAATATAGTGGTGAGTCGAGTAAGAGGAGATTTTTGGATGGATTATCTCTTTGGGATCTGGTGGTGTATGACGACAATTGATTTTATTTTAGTTTGTCGATATTCACTAGTGAGGAGGAAGTTTTTGGCTTGCTTTGTCTCCCCTTTCATAAAACTATTTTTTTAGTACTACTCTCGAATTGCGTCCGTGTGTGAAACAGAGTGGGGTGGTCGGGATCTGGTGTATAGAGCAATCTTGCCTTCGCTTTTCCAATGTCTTATTATAGTAAAGTCCAGATGGATTCTTAAGGATTCAAATGTTAGCAAAAGGGTTTCATTGGTGGCGCTTGAAGATTATAGACTGGCGAGCTGTCAGAACGTTTATGGCCTTAACATCGACTAGTTAAAAATTTTTCCTTCTTCCTTTCTTTGCAGGTCCCAATTTTTCTTGTTGCATCTTTTCAATTTGCAACGTTCGAATTTTGTTTAGATGAGTGGATGCTTTTGGTTTCCGGTTGATACTTTATGCTCTCTGTATTATCGGTGGTTAGTCTAGGATTGGTGATTTAAGATTCCTACAGCTTATTCAGGTATATAGTTTGTTGTAGGTTATGGTTTTTAGTTTCAGATTATGGTCTTGTATATTAATTAGCTCCCAAAATCTAATCGTGGATCATAGTGGTTTTCGAGTGAATTGAGTGATTTATGTTCTCGTGGCTTCAATATATCGTGAGCAATATAATGAAACAACTACAAACCTCCAATTTTTATGTTTATTAATGCAAAGAGCTTAGTATCTATCGAGATCAGAATTTCGTGTTGACTTTGTTTAGTTGTATTGTGTTTGATTTGTATTTTTTTCCAGTTTCATCTTTTCTGTCTCTACGGTTGCATCCTTTAAATTGTCGGTTTGTTACTCTGGGGTTGTAGACCGCCAGCTCTTGATTCATGATTCGTATTCATACTAGCGCAAGCTTTGTATAGGTTCTCTGTTTAATGTTTTAGTAAAATATCACATGACAAAAAAAGAAAAATAATAAATAAAGGGTCACAATTAATCAGACGCATTTTGAAAATTTGGTGCGTGTTAAATCGGAGGCAAGACACTTTTCTTAATTCTTTTGTTGTTTCTGGTGTCACGGTCTTACGCAATCAAAAATCTCATGTAGAACCACATCACCGACTATTTCGCAACACTCAAAAATAAAAACTAACAAACTTAGAAATTGTGTACTACATATGGGGAATTGTTTTATTTTTTTCCTTTTGATTTGAACGATCTTTAAGTCTCTCATGAAGGAGGAGACTTGCCATCTTTATATAGCCAAGTAACATGCACTACTAAGAGCACATTCTCAACCTACAAACAATAAAGTGAACTCAACATTAAATTGAATAATTCTCCACTTAATGAGAAATCATTTCCCACTTAATGTCATGAACTTTTCTAACATACAAAATTCAACCGAATTTTATTTTATTTTGACAACATACAGAACTCTGGTTAAAAGATTAACTAAAATTAATCTTATTCGTCATTGATCCATTTATCAAATTGGTTGGATATTAGTCCATTAGCTAAAATCCAAAATTCATAGTCTTAAATTCAAATTAAGTATCTCCTTATTTCAATACACCAAAGTACAGGAAACAGTTTGTAGGTTTTGTGAATAACTCGATATCAAGGAATGACTCTCCTTTTATTGATTTGAATAACTCTCAAAACAATCTCACAAAAGCTCAAGGATCCATCACAACTCAATGGACCCTTTTTATATCTAAAACTCTAAGACAATTCCTAATCCTAAACTACTTCTCTTTTTTATTTTGGATATCTCCCAAAACAAATATTCTATAGTTTAGATAACTCCAAAACTAAATAGGATTAGAATCTTCAGTAACTTGCATCTCAAGTCTTCTTCTTCAAGCTTACTTCAACAATCTTCCCTTTAAGCTTGAAGTCCATTCTTGACATGTCATGTACTCCGATCAGATTTCTCATTTCAGTGAACTTCGTTCGTCCCAATGCCTTAGTCAAAATGTCTGCCTTTTGCTCTGCTCCTGGAATGTGCTCAACCTCAATTTGACCACTCTCAATGCATTCTCGTATGAAATGATATCTGCGATGAATGTGCTTGCTACGCCCATGAAACACGGGATTTTTGGTCAAGGCTATAGCTGAGCGATTATCAATCCTTAGCAACACTCTTTCTCCTTTTGAACCTACGATTTCTTTGAGCAAATCTTGAAGCCAGATGGCTTGCTTCGAAGCTTCTGTGGCAGCCATAAACTCGGCTTCACATGAGTACAATGCTACTACGTCTTGTTTGGACGAGCACCAAGAGATAGGACCTTCCCCGAGATGGAAAATATGACCACTTGTGCTTCTCCCATCGTCTGGATCAATATTATGACTACTATCACTGTAGCCAATCAGTATTGGTACCTCTACTGTTGAGCGTTTGAACACCAATCCAAGCTCAATTGTTCCCTTCAGATACCTTAGTATTTGCTTCATTGCAGCTTCGTGTGACTCTCTAGGACTTTGCATATATCGGCTTAGAACTCCAACTACAAAAGACAAATCAGGTCTAGTGTGAAGCAGATACCTAAGACATCCTATGTTTTTGCGATATTCGGTAGCTTCTATCTCCTTCTCGGTTTCGAACTTGGATAGTACTAAACCCATTTCCATCGGTACATGAGTTAGATTACACTCATGCATTCATGCGTTCTCGACAATATGCGATGCATAGCGACGTTGAGTGATGGTGATATTATCTTCATATTGGTTTACTTCCATTCCTAAGTAGTAGGTCAACTTACCTAAGTCACTCATTTCAAACTTTGAGCTCATCTCTCCTTTGAAATTTTTGATGACTTTGATACTTGTTCCTGTAACAAAAAGATCATCAACATAAACTGCTATGAGTAAGAGCTCACCATCGACTTCTTTCTTATAGGTCGACGGCTCTTTTATGCATCTTTCGAATTTAAGCTCAAGAAGTATCTGATTCAGCTTGTTGTTCCAAGCTCTTGGTGCTTGCCTTAGTCCATAAAGCGCTTTGTTTAGTTTATAGACCTTTTCTTCACTCCCCTTTACTTCAAAACTTTCTGGTTGCATTACATAGACATTCTCCTTTAATTCTCCATGTAAGAAAGCTGTCTTTACATCCAGGTGATGTACTTCCCAGCCATGTGAAGCTGCAAGATTGAGCAGCAAACGAATTGTCTCATCTTGCAACTGGCGCAAATACTTCCTCAAAGTCTACTCCATATTGTTGAAAATATCCTTTAGCAACAAGTCTCGCTTTGTACTTGTTAATACTCCCATCAGA
>OVAN01011556.1:0-14595 GCA_900406275.1 Anastatica hierochuntica | reverse complement strand
ACCCGAGGGAAACATCTCCACCCAAGAATTGTTGGACAGAGAGCGATCTAGTCGGGCATGCACTAGATGATCATAGCGCATACCACGCGAAGAAAGAAAGTTACCGGAATGATTAACATCCCACAATCCATTTAGCGAAACAAAACTTCGGAAGTCTGTAAACAAATCCTCCCATCGAGGAGGACCACCATGCTTCTCAGACTGAAGCAAGATGTCATTAAAATCCCCAGTTAAAAGCCAAGCAGACTCGCGGAGCTCCCCAACACGAGACAAAGCCTCCCATACCGCTTGGCGATTCTGGCGAGATGGCGCTCCATAAACAAAAGTGAGATGAAAGGTGAGATTTTGATACGTGATTAAGGTATCAATAAAGTGCTGCGACGACGAGAGTACAGAAAGAGCTACATCATGTCGCCAAAACAGGGCCAGGCCTCCACTCAGGCCTATTGGTGGCACAGTAAAACTATTATCATAGCCCATCCACTGAAATACTTGCATGACAAAATCATCTTGGTTCTTCGTTTCCATCAGAAACATTATGTCCGGGAAGAGTTTTAATCTCAAATCCCTAAGGCGTCGAACTGTAAGGGAGTTTCTGAGACCCTGACAGTTCCAACTTATTGTAATCGTTAAAAAATTAAGATGCAACTTTTGTAAGAAGAGAAATAAAAGTTTGTAACACTTAAGCCACCTGAATCAAACCGTCTATACATATCAGTTTCAAGTAAACAAAGCTATATAGACATTAGACATTGCTCTTTTCACTTACCCTTGGTCCAGACGTAGTGTGAGGAGACTTTATGTCTTCCACTTGATGACCTGAATCCAAAACATTCTCGTGATCTACTGAGTTTTGTAAAGCTCGAGTCTTTGTCAGTGTGCTGTATTCAAAATGTAACATTCTTGATTTCAAACTCTGTTCATAGATCAATCACTCAGAGTCATTAACCCAATAAGATTTATTTTCAGATGACTGCAAAAAAAGAATGGAAACTCACAGCTTCACTGATTGATTTAGATAAAATGTTTAGGGTCTTGAGATCCTCGCGCTCCACACCAAAAATTACTCGAATGTGTAAAAAATAGCTGATTAACGTCTGTCGAACCGAATCAAATTTAGAAAGAGGTAAAACTAAACCTTTTCAGGAGTTCTTGAGGGAAATTTCTCCTGTCCTTTCATTGGAGAAATTTTTCGTGTTCCCTTGATTTCTATTAGATCAAATTGTGGAAGAGGGAGTTCCCAGAATGAGAAGGAGAAACATTTCTTGAAGGGAGAACGACGAAATGAGGGTAAAATCCAAAAGGAAGTAGAAGAGATTTGATAATGATTGAAATCTTTTCTATTTAGCTATTAACTAGCCGGTGTCCGCGAATTTGCGGGTATAAGTAGGATGGAGAAAATATTTGAGTCCAAAGAATCAAAGCGAATTCTATCTAAAAAAGTGATACATAATCTGAATCGATATTGTAAAATATTTGAATGGATGCAAAACTTCAATAGACGAAAAACCGAAAACGATCTCGGCACAATTCGATATCCCGAGTATCCAAAAATACATAACTTATAATTATATACATTTATTTTCGTTATAATATCCAAAACATATAAAATACCCGAAAATATCCCGATTATCTCAAAAAATTAGATTGCTGAGTTTTTTTTAAATATATTTGCATTTTTCTACATAATTTAAATGAGTATCAAACCTGCAAAGATAAGAACCGAATAGAACTTAAACATCTAGCCCCGAGAACTCGTAATTCGAATTAACACGACTGAACTCGAACGATACCTGAACGCTCGTTCGAACGCCCACCCTTAGATAAAAGTATTATATGAAAGATTTCACTATAATGTGATATTTGTATGTTTACTAATCATTTTAAAATATATAATATTTTTATATATTTTGATTTATAATAACTAAAATGTGATTTTATTGTTAGATATTTTCTAATATATTAAATTAAAAATGAAAAACTGTTCAGTTTCTTGGTTAGCAATTACTCAGTAACGAAAAAGTTTTCTAAATGAAAAAACCATTGTAAGATCCCCATCAAATATTCAATTTTTTTTTTAAAATGTTGAATATAAAGATTTGTTATTTTACTCGTTTTTTCTCAAATTATTTCTACTTCATTTGTCTTGTAAATCAAGTTAGAAATCCATTTTGTGCATCGAACATTTAATACACAAACAATAAAAATTGATATTAACATGAAAAAATCAAAAGTTCTATAAAATATCGATAATTTAATATAGAGCATGTAAGACTGAATTTCGTGTAAATATGGTGATATGCATGATTTCGAGTACTATTTTCCTTTCCATGTAAAAGTCAATATGAATTAATTTATACCTAAAAATTGTATTTTGTAACGTGCATGCAAGTAAATATATTAACGAGCATGCAATATTAAAGTGCTTTGTTAGAAAGAGTTATTTACAAAATATAGATATTTAAGTATACTTTTTGTTCTTACCGTCAGTCATTTCAGAAACGCAATCGGCCTTTGTATGTGGAAGATTAATTACGGACAATATCTTGATTGCTCAAGAGATGTTTCATGGATTACGAACAAATCCACGGTGTAGATATGAGTTTATGGCCATAAAGACAGATATGAGTAAAGCTTATTATCGAGTTGAATGGTCTTTCCTGGAAGCGGTTATGCAAAAATTAGGGTTTGATCCAGTGTGGATTTCCTGGTTAATGTGGTGCGTACGCTCGGTGTCTTATAAGGTCCTTTTTAATGGTCGGCCAACGGGGAACATTATTCCCCAACGGGGCTTACGGCAGGGGGACCCTTTATCACCGTACCTCTTCATCTTATGCACGGAGGTACTGATTGCGAATATTAAATGCAAGGAGATGGATAATGCTTTAACTGGCGTGAATATCGCGCATCAGAGTCCAGCGATCTCTCATTTACTATTTGGTGACGACAGTCTATTTTTCTGCAAAGCGGTGGATATGCAATGTCAAGCTATTTTGGATGTTTTACAGGAATATGAGGCTGCATCTGGACAAATGATAAATTTTGATAAATCTTCGATTATGTTTGGTAAGGATGTCCCTACCCAAACCAAATCTCTATTAAGGACGAAATTGGGTATCTCGACCGAAGGGGGTATGGGTAATTATCTGGGAATTCCGGAAAGTTTGGGTGGGCCAAAAAGCCAGATTTTTAATTTTGTGAAGGAAAGATTAGGCGAACGAGTTAATGGATGGTCTTCCAAATTTCTCTCAAAGGGAGGCAAGGAAATTCTAATTAAATCAGTTGCCCTGGCGCTTCCCAACTATGTCATGTCATGTTTCAAACTTCTCCAAGGTTTGATATCACAGTTATCGTCTGCAATTGCAAATTTTTGGTGGAGTTCCAATGGATGTAACTGCGGTCTCCATTGGGTTGCATGGGAAAAATTATGCATCCCAAAAGAGGCAGGATTCTTAGGCTTCAAGTCTCTAGAGGATTTTAACACGGCCCTTTTGGCCAAACAACTTTGGAGACTAATACAATTTCCCGGCTCGCTGGTTGCTAGGGTACTTAAGGGGCGTTATTTCAAGAAGGTTCATCCTTTAAATGCCAAAAAGCCAAATTCACCCTCTTTTGGCTGGAAGAGTATTCTCTCTTCACAAAAATTGTTAGAGAAAGGTGTTAGGATAAGGATTGGTTCTGGCATCAATACATCTGTATGGCATGATCCATGGTTACCAGATGTAGTTCCACGGTCGGCAAGAGGCCGAGGTAGTGTTTAGCATCCTCGGCTTCAAGTACAACATTTAATAGACCCTGTCACACGGGAGTGGCACTTGCCCATTTTATATGAATTTATGGAGCCCGAGGATATAATACTTATACGCGACATCCAACCAAGTCGGACCACAACTTATGATGGCTTAGTTTGGCATTACACGAAATCAGGACAGTATACGGTGAAGTCGGGATATAAGCTTCTGAATGCAGAGGCGATAAATCGGATTAATAATAATGGCTGGGGACCGGGCTTGGAGGCTTTGAAGGCATATCCTTGGACGGTGAAATGTCCACTGAAAATTCAACACTTTCTCTGGCAAATTATTACTGGAAGTTTGGTGGTGACGACTGCATTAATTGGGAGGGGGGTCCCCTGTGACACCATGTGCAAACGTTGTGGTCTCANAAATCGGATTAATAATAATGGCTGGGGACCGGGCTTGGAGGCTTTGAAGGCATATCCTTGGACGGTGAAATGTCCACTGAAAATTCAACACTTTCTCTGGCAAATTATTACTGGAAGTTTGGTGGTGACGACTGCATTAATTGGGAGGGGGGTCCCCTGTGACACCATGTGCAAACGTTGTGGTCTCACTGAGGAGACTATCAATCATGTTTTCTTTGAGTGCGTTGCGCTGGGGCCCATTTGGGATTTTAGTATAAACCTAGCCAACAATGTGGACTTCCCAACAACCTCTCTATTTTCCAATATGGACTATTTTTCTGGCGAAATCCTCAAAGGCATCACGATAAAGTTGGTGATCTTTTCCCATTTGTCTTATGGTTCATTTGGAAGGCAAGGAACCAAAATGTATTTCAAGGTATTCATTTAGAAATTGGGGAAATTGTGAGAAACGCGGAGACTGAAATGTTAGCCTGGGAGGAAGTACTTGCCTCTCCTCCATCGGATGAAGAGGGGGAGTCTTCGGAGAGCCCATGTTCTAATGTATTGCGTTGCCGCACGGATGGCTCCTGGACGCAGTCGGAATCTTTCTCTGGATTAGGTTGGATATGTCTCGATAGGGATAATTCGATAATTTTATTCGGGGCCAAGTGTCTCCGCCGCAGTCTATCACCTTTACATTCAGAATTCGAAGCGCTTCTATGGGCCATGTCATAATTGATAAGTAGACGAGTTGACTGCCAGATTTTCGAGACGGATTGTATGGGGCTACTCACGATTCTCAACGACCCAGATGCTTGGCCAACTTTCTATACATACATCCAAGATTTTCAGAGATTGCGCGATCAGCTATCAGGATTCACGGTGTCAAAAATACCGCGCACATCGAATACACAAGCAGACAGCCTAGCTCGAGGATCCCGTAGTTTACATTATGATTACTTTTTTGTAGATTCCTCTCCTTCGAATTGGGCAGCCAATTACAGATTGACTTTCTGATTTAGTGTTTGGTTGTTAAAAAAAAGTATACTTTTTGATTTGTTAAAATACCCTCGAGAGTTTCACGAGATGAAGAATATTGACACCAAACACGAAGTACTTTCATGTTTATGCTCAATTACTATGTAGAAATGATTAAAGATCATTGATTAAATCACCTTTTAGTAACGACATCAGGTGATTCTTTTTTAACTTGGTAGAGGATAAGTTCGATCATGCATTTTTCATATGTTATAATCACCCACATATATACATTTCAATATCTTGGAATCCAAGATATTTTAATAATTATTTCCAAAGTTATCCCAATAATTAATTGCCCTTTTCCATATTTGTTAATTGGATTTATAGGGAATGTCTTTAAACCGTTAAAAGAGAATGCCTTGTAATTATGAGTTAATGGAGACAATGATTTTTTTTCCTATTCAAGTTATTCAATTCGTACCTAAAAAAGGAAAAAAAATACTTGACAATAATAATAAATACGTTAAAGTTAATGGAGACAATGATTTTTTTCCTATTCAAGTTAATAAATTCGTACCTAAAAAAGGAAAGTTAACAAGGCAATTTATAATTATATAGTCTAAAGAAGGAAAATTATTTACTTTATTAAAATTATATAACTTTATTCACTAATATAATTTTATGAATTTATTAAAAATATGTGTTATGCTATGTAAGTATATGTTTAAAATATATGAGAATATAAGAATATCAAAAAAAAACGGTGTATGTGATTTAAAAAAAAAATAATACTTAAACTCACATATCTATAATGTACATAACAATTTTCCAATTTATAATGTATATATTTTTCAAATATATGATAATTCAAAGATGGTAATCAAATTTGTATATTTTCATTTCATCTTAAAAATTTGATAATTCAAAGATGGTGCTCAAATTTTATATTTTTATTTCATGATAATCTAATTTCTATAACTATTAAAATGTAATAATTTAGACCTATATATTATATGAAAATATAATAAAACCAAGAAAATTTAAATTTTAAAATATTACATAATAATTTCCAAATTATAATAAAAAATTGTTTACTTAGAAAATATATATTATTTAGGTATCTTTTAAATACATATTTAATTGTATAATTTAAATGTATATTAGATGATAATCTCAAAATTTACATATAAATAGAAAAATCTAATTTTGGCAATATAGTTAAGAATTATTGATTTAGGAAGGATGTTTGGCAAGTAAGTTTAAGTAGTTCATGGTTTATTTGTCTATTTAGAGATGAATTAAGTAAATCAAAATTAAATTAAAAATCCAAATCTTTCAACCAATCAAACTATAAGGTTAATATTGAAAATTCTTCTATGAGTGATACATAAGAAAATTTCACTTAGGTCTATATTGATTTAATATATTTGATAATGATTGAAATCTTTTTTATTTACTATTAATTTAATTTTCTTTTATATTAAAATGTTTTAATAAGTTCTCTTTGTGAAAACTGACGTGGTGACTTGTAGTGAAATCTACAAGTAACCCCTTTTAATTAATTAGATGATTTGTGACAAACTCTCTGCATGAGAGTGCCACCTCATCACCCAAAAAGTGGACAAATGTCCACCTATTTATTAAATAACTTTTGAAATTCTATATTTTGTAGTTTGGTTTAATCATAATAAATAAGTGTTTAATGATATGTTAATTGTAAGTTATTATCATAAGTATATATTTTTGTTTTTTAGTCAGCTCAAATATATATTTTTTATTCCATAATTTGTATTCACAATATAATTTTTCTTTGTAAAAATCAAAATTCACTATATTTTGCTGGAAATCGACAATTAAAGCGGCTAATAATTCATATAGTCCGTGCTAAGATGGATTTGTGAGCATCTCCGTCGGTAAATGTATTTTTGTATCGCCTCAAAAAGTAATGATATTCGATTTAGGTAAATGACATTTTTATCTATGATTTTTTTTTTGTGTTTTTAGTAATTATTTTAGTAAATATGTGTAAACATATCCGCGCGTATGCGCAAATATCGGTCTAGTAATAAAAAAATAGGGAGTGTATTTTCAAAATACTACAATCCTTGCATCATTTAAATATGATCATTTATTTATCTTATCAAAGTAATAGGGAACAACATAATTGATTAACACATATTTTAACAAAAAAAAAATATTTTTTATAAAAAGAAGGTACAAGACCCGTAGATCTAATCCATCCAAAGCAGGGATATACCAGGTAAGATACTTGTCTTTAGCGAACCAACTCTTCCTAACACAGCTTGAGCCCGTGATCTTCTTTTTTAATAAAAAGACTTTTACCACTGGACCAACACTTCGTTGATATTTTAACAAAATATTTATTACGTTAAATATAGTGTTTAGTTTAAATTATTGTGTTATTACATCAATTTTTCATTTTTAAAATCTTACTAAACATTAAAACGTCTTTTTAAAAACTAAGACATTCCTCTCAAATTTTGAAAAAATGTGTTTTACTTTATTATTGTTAAAGATTTTATGAGTGACATTCTGATATAATTTTATTAATATGAAACACACATTCTTTTAATATGATGTGGACGTTCTCAAATCTTTAGAATAATCTTTTTTATTATAGACTAGGGGATTTTTCCGCGCTACGCGCAGGATTGTGTGATAAATATTTGTTATCGTATAAATTTCGTATGTTTAATATTTGGAAATCCGATATTCATGACTCTTTTTGTGGCTTCTGTATATTATATGTGATCGTGTTATATTATCATGTTTAATATTCGTATTTCCGAATATCAAACATACGAAATTTATACGATAACAAAAAGCGATTAGTAATTGTTGGGGGTAATTTTATTCTCTTAGAGTCCGGCCATAGCTAGACCAAGAAGACATAAAAAAAACTCCCTAGTTGTACGTGTAAACCAAGGCCATAGTAAAGAACACACCGCCAAGCCGAGGTAGGCGGATATCCCCCTTAGTCGATCTATATCTTAAGAGATAAGGACAAATACCTTAATGAATTAAGGGAAATATTCCTTATTGTATAGATAGACTCGAATATAAAAGTTATCCATAAAGAAATATGGAAATACTCTGATTCGATAACTGTAAATACAAAAGGAAGAACCCTAGTTCAGGGATCCAAAACTTTACACACAAATACTCATTGTAACCGATCTCTTATTGATAAATAAAGAAGCATCGTTTTACATATCTATTTCGCTCATCTCTCAAAAAACCCTTGGTATTTTGTTCTTATTCTTCTCCATCAAAGAATCACCAAAAAATCCCAAAACAGTTTGGCGCTAGAAGGAGGGTGAGATTCAACAAGAACAAAAGAGCAAAGATGAGCGAATCCAACAGCTCCTCCGATCTAGAAAGTAGCAAAAACCTCGAATCCACGTCCGAGGAGGAAACACCCAAGACAGCCGATGACGCGGCGATCGCGGCGAAGCTTCAAGAGTATGAGCGGATCACGGCGAAGCTAAGAGAGAACGAAGCTCGACTGAAGGAGCTAGAAGATGAGAATACGACACTCAAAACTTCGGCGGTAGAGCTCATACACCCAACGACGACGGCGAAGACGAGGAAGGCGTGCCAGGTTCAAAAGGAAAGTCCCATCAATGCAGCTACTAGGCGAAACGCCAACGAAGGTCGTTAAGAAGACTCGAACGCATCAAACTCCAAGCTTAGGGCTAACCCAAATCCTGACTCTCACAATCACATCGACCCTAGCAAACCTTAAAAGGAAAACGCTAACGAGACCTTTGGTGTAGAAGCCATGTTAATGGGAAGGCTAGAAGCAATGGAGAACATGATAAAGCATCTACCGGGAGTAGCTCCACCGATTATCAAGAGCACTCCCAAATTCTATGCGGATACGCCTTCGTCGACGCTATCGCCCTTAGACCATCTGCAGTGGGGGGGGGGTTTCTCATTGAGTTTCTCATGATTAAAATAAATCAAAAATAATAATTTTTTTTTTTACTTAAAACAAGTGAGAATTGATTCTCAATTGAGAATCCATGAGAATACCTCCATTTTTTCACTCCTAAGACACATGTCCATTCATGAGTGATTTAAGTTATATTGTAATAGTTTTAATTTCTCATGATTTAAAATCGAAATAAAATCATTTAAATATTTTTATTATATATATATATATATATATTTTATAAATTGCAAAATTAAATTATCTTTCTAACAAGATCTATTATACTTAAGTTTAAATATTGTTATTATAAAGTATATAATAGCATTAAAAATTAATAAATGAGAGAATAACATTAAATAAAATTTGTCTAATTCAATATCTAAGTATTTAAAACCTAAAATCATATAAAACTTTATTAACATTTTAAAATATTCAACATAATATTTTAAATAAAAACTGGTATATATGTGTAAAAATATATGCGTAACAAAAAAATTAAATTTGTTTATATTTATTAATATTATATTTGTGAGCGACTTGGTGAGTTTCTCACCAATGGAGGTCAAAACTAGTGTGAGGTTCTCAAACTAAACTATGTCAAAAGATTATTATTATTATATTAATAAAAACTCCAATGGGTTTCTCACCACTGCAGATGCTCTTAGCGAAGTCCCTAAAATATTCGATTGGCCGGTCATGGCGCTATGTGATGGGACCACTGATCCAGATACGCACATCTCGCAGTATCGCCAACGCATGCTCACCGCCTCCATCGGCTATGAGCACTTGGAAGTATGTATGTGCAAAGGATTTGGAGCAACCCTCACAGGCCCAACGTTACTATGTCACTCCAACCTAGCCAACAACTCCATCGACTCCTTCGCCATGCTAATGAACCGCTTTATCGAGCAATTCACTAGCAGTCGAGTTTTAAGACGCACCTCTGACAATCTCTACCGCATCAAGCAAAGCCTAGACGAGAGCCTGAGGGAGTATGTCCACCGATTTAACAGGGAGAAAGTGTCGGTTCCTAACTGCGTCACCTCCACAACCATCTCAGCCTTCATACAAAGACTGTTGAACGGGGACCTGTACAAAGACCTCACCAAATATCCCTGTCACACTATGGAGGATGTACTCTCTAAAGCCTTAGCTCAAATTAAATGGGAGGAGGACTCATCCTATAAGGCCCAACAGGCGCACAGAAACCATCCTAAAGCACATGGTCACTCTAGGACCACCCGAGATGATAAATCCAATGCTAAGTCTAGTTCTGAAAACTCCGCGAAGGGTGGATCTAAAGGATGGCCGAAGCCCTTAACAAAAGCGGAGCACGAGAAGTATGTGCCCATGACCTGGCTCGACATGTCCAACATGATGATATCTCCAGCTAAAATAGTGACCCAGTTAGGATATTTGACAGGGAAAGCCAAGTGGCCAGTGAAAATGCGGGCCCCCCATCACAAGAGAGGCGAATCAAAGCGGGGCAACTTTCACCATGACCACAGTTACCTAACGGAGGATTGCTTCTAGCTAAGTTTTGAAGTGAATTTATTGCTCATGAAGGGATACCTACGAGAGTTCCTCTCGAACAGAGGAAAGGCGCTCTTTCACGAACAAACCAAGGATAACATCCACATGAGGCCAAGGCCTGATTCGCCAAGGCAAGATCATGTAATCAACTTCATTACTGGATGGTCAGAGGTAAGCGGAGTGACAATCTCTGCTGTCAAGAAAAGCACTCCCGCTCCTAAGATCCACCACGGAGTAGACACCATGGCAATTAACAAAGAACGCGAAGATAGTCCTGGCGTAATAAGCTTTGCCACCAACAATGAAGAAGAAGTGATAACTCCGCACCATTATGCCCTGGTGATATCGTTAAAAGTTGTGAACTGCCTCATGAGACATATACTCATCGACAATGGCAGCTCAACTAATATAATCTTTACCAACGCCTTCGAGGGCTTGGGACTAGACGAAGAAAAGATAACCAAAAAGTCCACTTTTCTAGTCGGATTCAGTGGCATAGTCAAGCAGACCATCGGAGAAGTAACAATACCAATATACGCCAGAGGTATCAATTAAATGACCAAGTTCCTCACTATGGATTGCCCTTCGGCGTACAACGCAATAATGGGGAGGCCCTCGATACATGAGATGAAAGCCGTTCCACTAACTCTACAGCAGTCCTTGAAATTCCCAACACCTAAGGGAATAAGAGAAATCAGAGAAGATTAGGAACGGGCTCGCTCATGCTACCATACGACCCTCAGAGCCATCGCTCCAAAGCCCCACTTAATGGCCACAACCATGGAGATCTCTGCCGAGCCGTTGCATGAAGAAAACAGCCCTCGAAGAATAATGCCTCATACCGGTCAGGGAGCAAGGCCACAGGAAAGAGGCGAGCCTGACGGGAGCACGAGGGTCGATCGAGGTAAACAAACCCCTAGACCATGGCACCCAATAAACTATGGGGCCCTAGTCAGGGGGATTTTGATTTTGGTTCTTTCCATATCTAACCGTCCATGATGCAAGGGCAAGTCTAAAATAAAAATTTATTTTCAGTGAAAGAGCGATTTATCATCTAAGCGCACAGATGTACGTTGTAGTGGTTCAGAATCGAATCCATAGAGACCAAAGGTAGCACAAAGAATGTAGAATCAAAGAGCGGGCTAAAGCTAAAAAGATGTCTTTTGAGATGATGAAAATAAACGAAATTAAGAAAGCAAAGAAAGCAAGCAGCAATGAAAGGGTTGTAAATCAATCAAAGAAGTATTGGGCATCGGGTATTCTCAGGGAAACGATTCATTGTTGATTCAAATTTTAGACTAGGGAACAAGTTATAAAACGTCTTGAACTCAAACTCTAATGTAGAACTGATCTACTTCCGTAGTATCAGTGCCCTATGTATTAGAAATCTCGAGACTAACTTTCGTTGACTCTTAATTTCTAATCATGCATTACTAACAAGTTCGATATGTTCACAATTCACTTAAACATCAACTTCCATTGGCTTACGAAGAATTGCTCATCTAAGATTATTTCAGGCATTTAAACAAACAATTTCCAGGCGTTAAATTACCTAAGTTCAGAAACTAAGTGATTAGTTTAATTTCATGCATTACGAACAATCATAGATGAAGATCCAATAGATTAAATCCCTAATCATGCGATTCTACATCAATAATTCATGAATCCCTTTGTGAGAATCCCTAAACCCAACGATTAGACTACTCACTCATGATAATTGTAAAAACACAAATCAGTTTCAAGAGAGACATGATTGTATTTAACACAAACAAGAGTAAAAGGGTCCCGAAAACTTCTCGAATTGAAGTACAGAAATGCTTCTTCTCCCTAGGTTACAAATCTCTCTATTGCTCTCAAAAACTCAGAAAAAGTGCATAATGAAATGTAAAACACGAGCATGAAATTCGGTCTCTCTATCCGGTTCGAAATAAGTTCGGTCTAGTTCTTCGTAAAATACGTCCGCAAATCATGACAGGGATCAATTGATCCACACACATGGATCGGTCAATCCTTGTCCAATTTTCTGGGTATTTTTCCAGCTTTTCACGAACACTTCCTTCAACGCTTGAAATCCATCCAAAATGCATTCTTTTCGTACACTCAAGCTTGATTCCTGTAAAAACAACAAAGAACACAAATCCGCGCCAAAAGGATCCGAATACATACTAAAACCGTAAATCTCGTGTAAAAACCGTAGTAAGAACCACTAAAATACTAACACATCAACATGTAAACCAAGGCCATAATTAAGGACACACCGCCAAGCCGAGATCATAGCCGAGGTAGGGCGGATATTCCTCTTAGTCGATCTAAATCTTAAGAGATAAGGACAAATACCTTAATGAATTAAAGAAAATATTCCTTTCTGTATAGATAGACTCGAATATAGAAGTTATCCATAAAAAAATATGAAAATACTCTGATTCGATAACTATAAATACAAAGAAGAAACCCTAGTTCAGGGATACATTTACACACAAATACTCATTGTAATTGATCTCTTATTGATAAATAAAGAAGTATCGTTTTTCATATCTCTTTCGCTCATCTCTCGAAAAACCCTTGGTATATTCTTCTTGTTCTTTTCCATTGAAGAATCACCAAAAAATCCCCCAAACAGTAATATATATATTATTCATGTTAGGGGTAATTTTATTCCCTTAGCGTCTGGCCATAGCTAGACCAAGGAGACATAAAAAAAACTCCCTAGTTGAATGTGTAAATGATAGCTCAAGTTTTCACCCAAGATAACACTGCAAGCGCACAGATGTACGTTGTAGTGGTTCGGGATCAAATCCACAGAGACCAAAGGTAGCACGAAGAGTTAAATTCAAACAGCGGGCTAAGACTAAAAAGATGTCTTGTAGAGATGATGCAAAATCGAAAATAAGAGAGCAAAAAAAACGCAGCAAGCAACGAGGTTGTAAACAATTCAAAGAAGTGTTGGGTATCGCGTATTCTTAGGGAGACATTTCATTGTTGACTTAAACTACAAATTAGAGAAGAGATTAAGAACCATCTTGAACTCAAACTTCTAATCTAGAACTGATATACTTCCATAGCATCAACGCCCTATGCACTAGAAACCTCGAGACTAACTTCCGTTGACCCTCGATTTCTAGTCATGCATCACTAACAGATTTGATAGGTTCACAATTCACTTAAACATCAACTTCCGTTGGCTTAAGAAGAATTGCTCATCTATAATTCTTTTAGGCTTTTAAACATTCACATTCCAGCAGTTAAACAACCTAAGATCAGAAACTAAGTGATCAATTCAGTTTCATGCATTACGATTAACCATAGATGAGGATCCATTAGATAATATCTCTAATCATGAAATTCTATATCAACAAATCGTGAATCCTCTTTGTGAGAACCCTAAACCCAGCGAACACACTACTCACTNCATAAATAAGAGAAAATAGGGTTCTGAAAGCTTCTCAATCGAAGAACTAAGATGATTCTTCTCCCTAGGATACAAACTCAATCTCTCTGCTCTCAAAGTCTCAAAAACTGCATTATGAAAGGAAAAACTCGAATCTAGGTTTTTAGGTAAAATCCGATTCAAAATAAGTTCGGTCTGGTTTTTCGTAAAATCGGTTCGCAAATCGGGACAGGGATCGATCGATCCATGTCTGGATCGGTCGATCTGTGTCCAAAATTCTTGGTATTTTCCAGCTTTGCAGGAACACTTCCTTCGAGACTTGAAATCCATCCAAAATGCTTCCTTTTCACACATGCAAGCCCGAATCATTTAAAAACAACAAAGAACATAGAACCGCGCCAAAACAATCCGAATACATACTAAAAACCATATATCTCGAATGAAAACCATACTAAAAACCTACTACAATACTGACACATCAAATCCCCCAGACTTGAATCTTTGGTTGTCCTCAAGTAAAGGAAACGAAGACTAAGCCCGTGGGAAAAGAATCTCAAAAACCGAATGGACTGCATGCTTTCAGAAAACCTTACT
>OVAN01011555.1:0-14596 GCA_900406275.1 Anastatica hierochuntica | reverse complement strand
AAGAAACGTGTTGAGGCAGAAATGGATGCAAAGTCTGGGTCTAATCATGGTTCATCTTGGCCTGGAAGGTCTCGTCAGTCTNTCTAATCATGGTTCATCTTGGCCTGGAAGGTCTCGTCAGTCTGAAGTTTCTCATAGCGGTAAACATTCAGGTGTATCTGCTGATGCAACCAAGACATCAGCATCACATCTACATCCTTCCAAGTCTGTTTCCGTCAAAATACTGCCAGAGAACAGCGTGAAGTCTGCAACCACATCTCCAAGTTCTAGTAGATCAGCCCCTTCACCTGGAGCAAGTGTTGCTGTTGTTAATGATGGGCAGCCAAGAAGTACTGGTGCCCTCCATAGAGAAGTTGGGCTGAGCAGAAGCTTCTCTTCACAAAGAAGTGCGGCCTCTGAGAAAGTATCGCAATCAGCTCTGAAACCTGAAAAGACTCCTGATGCACCTATGCCTGAAGGATGCAGTAATAAGTTGATTGTTAAGCTGCCAAAACGCGGTCGTAGTCCGGCACAGAGTGTTAGTGGAGGTTCCTTTGAAGACCCTGCTGCAAGTAATAGCAGAGCTCCGTCACCTGTTCATTTAGAGAAACATGGTCATATTGACCGAAACATGAAAGAAATGAATGATACATATCGAGCTAATTTTAGCCCTGATGCTAAAACCGAGTCTTCGCTAAACAATGACCTGAAAAATCTATCAGACGAGGTAGGTGGTTCCCCTTCTGTTAATGCTGGTGATGAGCAAGGCAAGACTGTTAATGATCCTAGTAAAGTTGCAGGGATTGTTAAACCCACTTCTCATGCGTTAGGATATGAAGTCAAAACTGGAAAAAGACATGGAGGATCACACAGTTCAATGAATGCCTTGATTGAAAGCTGTGTTAGGGACTCTGAGACAAATGCATGTATGGCTGGTGCCGATGATGTTGGAATGAATCTTCTAGCTACTGTAGCGGCTGATGAAATGTCTAAATCTCCCGCTGCATCTCCCTCTGTATCTAGGGTGTCAGACTTGATGAATGACAACTCCGCTGCAGAGAACCTTACTACTCAAATCACAGATGCTTCAGATAGCTTACCCTGCGAGCAAGCTGAACCTGTTGCCAAGGATCCCACCATTGTTGATGAGGAGCAACATGTCAGTAGTAGTGGCGAGCAATTGGCGGTTTTAGAGAACGCGAATGATTCTAAACCGGCAGATCTTGATGAGAACTCTGATTCAGAAATCGAAGAATTGCAAAGGTTGGTGGATCAGTGCCTAGAGAGCAATGAAAATTCAGATGATGGTGCTCCAAGTGCTCTGCCAACAACAGGTATTGGGGAAAACTTGTCTGATGATAGTGATAGTGGGGTAGTTAGTGACCTAAAAACTGATGTTACACTAGAGACTGATCGAGCAGCAGATGCAACGAGAAGGACAGCAAGCTCTGTCTTAAGTGAATGTAAAGCCATTGGCGCTGTACATTCCTACTCGGATGTCGTTGGTGATAGTAAGAAAGAAGATCAGTTGAAGGTGATATCGAGTTCGGAGGTAGTAAATAAAATGGTTGAAGGTGTATCAGTTTTTTCAGAGTTTGCAAAGGATGTGAGTGCTGCAAATATTGATAAACTGGTAGTGGAAAAAAAGTCGGGTGATAGTGATTGTGGAGTTAACAACAGAAAGGCTGATGTTCCACTAGTCGCAGATCGCATTTTAGATACAGCTGAAAGAGTAGAAACCTCTGTGCCAACAGAGTGTAAAGTCATCAGCGTAAGTCCTCAGGTGGATTCTCTGGTTATTGAAAATTCACCATCTAATAACAAGAAACCCCAGGCTGTCTTGAATTCTGAGTTAGTTAGAAAAATGGGAGAAGATATATCAGTTTCTTCTGGGGTTGCCAAGGGGATGGTTGCTTACGTTGATAGATTGGCAACCGAAAAGACTAACGACGTGGGGATTAATCATATAAACCAGACAGATAAAAAGAAGAATAAGCGTGTGACAGCTCGTCCGTGCTCATCTGCAACTAATGGTGAAGTTGAGCATGTAGAGGTATCTGTAAAGAGTATTGAAGTAGAGACGTTTGCTCCTCATGTAGTATCACCTAAAGTTCCTGAAGATTGTCGTAGAGGAAATGGGTCTAGAGTGAGTGGTGCTGATAGAGATGAAGCAGAGGAATGTACATCCAACACCAAAGATGTTCCTTCGGTTTCAGCTTCAGCTGGGCCAGAGATGGAAGCCAGAGTTGGATTTGACCTAAATGAGGGTTTTGATGGGGATGATACACGAAATGGGAATTCAAATAACTTCTCTGGATCTTTGTCTTTGACGCCTACTCCTTCACAACCCAGTCGACTCTCAACACCCATCACCATTGCAGCTGCTGCTAAGGGTGCGTTTGTCCCACACGAAGATTTGTTGAGAAATAAAGCAACTGTTGGCTGGAGAGGATCTGCTGCCACTAGTGCCTTCCGTCCAGCTGAGCCAAGAAAAGTCCAGGAAGTGGTGCCACTAGGCTTAAATAATGTGTCTTCAGCTGATGCTTCTACTACCGCGGGCAAGCAAGTGAAGTCGTTTTTAGACTTCGACCTGAATGTACCTGATGAGAGAGTTCTTGAAGATCAGGCTTCCCAAAGATCTGACAATCCCACAAATTCTTCTGGTGGACTGGATCTTGATCTAAACAAAGTAGATGACCCAACTGATACGAATAATTACACAATGAGCAGCGGTAATCGGGCTGACTCATCTTTTCAGCAGCCAAACTTATCTTCTGGTGGTCGGAGAGATTTTGATTTAAATGATGGACCCGTCGTTGATGATTCGAATCTTGAGTCATCTTTGATATTTAATCAACATTCTCGAGGTGGCTTGACATCACATCCAGTGATTCCGGGAATACGAATGAATAGTGAAAACATGGCAGCTGGCTTCTCATCATGGTTTCCTGCTGCTAACAATTATTCGGCAATGAGTATACCTCAAGTCTTGCCTGAACGAGGAGATCAAGCTTTTCCAGTTATCACCAGCAATGGACCGCAGAGAATGGCAAGTACAACCTCTATAGCTTCCTCATTTACACCTGATATGTACAGAGGCCAAGTTTTGCTGTCTTCTCCGGCAGTTTCATTCCCGACTACAGCTTTTCAGTATCCTGGGTTTCCTTTTGGAACTAGTTTTCCTCTTGCCTCAGCAAATTTTTCAGGGGCTTCAACACCGTACATGGACTCTTCATCAGGTGGCAGGCTTTGTTTCTCTCCTGTCAACTCTCAAATTTTGGGGCCAGGAGGCGCCATCCCGTCTAGTTATCCAAGGCCTTATGTCTTAAATCTCCCAAATGGTAGTAGCAACGGTGGAGTCTCGGACAACAACGGTGCAAAATGGTTTAGATCAGGTCTTGACTTGAATTCCGGACCAGGAGGACATGAAACTGATGGTGGGAGAGATGAAGCAGCAACACATGTACAAAGACGATTATCTTCCTCTGCTTCTTTACCTTTGAAAGATGAACAACAACCAAGAATGTACCAAATGTCAGGTGTTTCTCTAAAGAGGAAAGAACCTGACGGCGGATGGGATGGATACAAGCAGCCCTCATGGCAGTAAAAATACCTTAAGAGTCTGCTAATCATGTATGCCCCCTGAAACATAGATCAGTCTTTTTATTTTACGTTATGCATCTCTCTACCTCTCTCTCTCTCTCTCTAACTCTGTGTTTCGAATTCCTCTTTGTTTTGGCTAGTTACGTTGGAGATAAAAACAGATGCCACAAAGGATTCGTTCATAGGGGCCGGTGAAGACAATGATGGACCGTTTTGTTCATACCATCTTGAGCACCAGCTTCTTAGACAAAAATCTGACCTCTTCGTTTACCTTGATGATGTAAAACAACACACTTGTTGTGTTACTCGGATTTTCTGTCGTGGCTTAAGAAAACTCTTCAGTTAAACCAAGTCCATCATCATTGTCACTTTGTTTATTTGCTCTCATCTCTTTCATACAGAGAGAGACAGAGAGAGTTCTGAGTTAGAAGTTCTGACAGGTGAAATTTTAGAAAGCAACACACTTTGTTGTGTTACTCTTTGCTTTTGTCTTCTCAAACATCTATGTATGCAGACCAAAAGGCAAGTAGAGAAGCAAGTATAGTTTATGTTTTTTTTGGTTTCTGCTGTAAAGAAAATGGTGATGGTCTTAATGCAATACTCTTTTGATAGATGAATGTGTCATTGTTTGTATTATAGAATTAGCATCTACTGATTACTCTTCTGTAGAACAAGTGGTCCATTTTTTTTTCACTCTTTCAACAACAATTGCCAAATCATATTGTTGCAATAACAATCAAACATAATCAATCAAGTTAAACTATTGATAGATTAGAGGCTAATAACATAGACGAGTTACTATCCTCCTACACAGAACATTTCTGCCTAAAAGAAGCAAAGATCATATCAAAATAATATAGAGACAGAGTTTGTGAAGGTTCATATAGATATAGTCACAGGATAAACACTTGTGACTCGACTTTTGCTTTTTCTTCTTTGCATTTGTCTTCTCCTTCTGATTAACCAGTGGTTTTGATTAATCGCGGAATCAAAAGCTGCTTTCACATTCTGAAAAATTATAAAATGTCAACGCTTCTTAATCAGAAGAAAAGAGTTACATAAATAGGGTGCCTAATACTACGAACTACGAAGGCGATGTAAAAGCTATGTTGTACCTGTTGAGTTTTTGAGCAATTAGCTTAGGCAGTTACTCTTTCCCTATATCAAATGGAGATATTTGTTTAATACTATCAACCGTTAAAATGGAGTTATAAGAACTCTACAGTAAAAGAAAAAGGCTCTAAAACCAAATCTGTGCAGCAGTAACAGCGGATAGTCCAGGACGATAATGCTCGTCTTCATGAAGAACTTAGCCAATGTTGCAAGAGAATATAACTATGTTGTAGCATTGGTTGTTTACCTAATTCGATACCGAAAAGGATTACGGGATCTCCTGCAACAAAAGTGTCAGGGATCTGCTGGTTCAAACAAGAACAGTCGATATAACATCAGAAACAACTCGACACTTGCCATCTGAGTCTTATTGTTTTCACATAAAAGAACAAGACGATTCGATCTTTCCTATAAAAACTTTTCTAAAACATTCTCGTAGCTAGCTCGGCTGACTAAAAGAGAAAAACAGGACAAAAAACATCTGCTCCTCTCCCTGTAACCTAAAGGCATTAATTCTATTAGTCATCTTTCCCTATAAAGAAAGAAAATATGTAAAGTCAAAAGACAAATCTTCAAAGATATAAGAAGGGATTGTTATCTATCCAACAATCTTGAATGAAACAAAAGTAAAGTACTTAACCAATGATACTGCTCTAAAAACACTAGAGGGCTCAAGATAGTTTTTTCTCAAGAAAAATTTCACAAAGTTGGATAATGAATTTAGGAAAGAGAGTGTTCATAACAGCAATATCCCAGAACCAACTACAACATTTGCACTAAAGTTGTCCTGTTTACAAATCCCATCAAATCAATACACTGTTTCAAATAGATCATCAAATCAACGGGGGAGAAACATACAAAACCTGATATATATTAATCTGAAGAATCCAGAGGACGATAGGAGCAAAAAGATAAACATAAAGCTGCAAGAACCCAGATGCGGCAAATGAGTGTGGATCTTACCTCAAGCACAATCCCTAGAAAAAGGAGCTAACTTTGAAATAGCCATATAGTTTCTAATAAACCCTTTATGGCAATGGGGGCAAACTAAAATTTCCAAAGACTCGGCAAAAAAGAAGGAAATTAGAGATGACCCAGATGAAATTTTCTGAGAAAATCTGGAAATTTCAACATCATCTGAGAAACCAACCATCACCATCAGTCACACATTTGATGAACTTTGAAGCACTTGAAACGATTGATCTCATCACCAACACATACAAGCTTAATCAAGAACAAAAGATGATAAAGAAGTGATTAGTGATTACTCATAGAAAGAAGATTGAACACAGATTTATGGCTTTTTTTTCCTTTGTTCCATTTTGGGTGAATTTGAGGTTTAGCCCCAAAAAAACCTTTAATNTTTTTTTTTTTTTTTTTTTTTGTCTACATAACTCATTCATTAAGGTTCCGGTTATCCATTTTTCGCTAGGGAAAGTGGAGCAACCGTGGTGCTTATATGAGTACAACATGAGTTTTTAACCCTTGCTTTTTTAGCTAGGGCGTCTGCGGTAACGTTGAGATCTCTAGAAATATAGAAAATGCTAAAAGCTGGAAAAAGACTCTTCATCACTCTAAAATCTTCAAGTTCCGAAGCGAAAGAGGGCCACTGCTCTGGATTCGACACCAAGGAGATCAATTGTATACAATCTGTCGCAAAGACATAGTCCACCATAGACAATGAAGCCAAACATTCCATAGCCCATAATAATGCCTCCAGTTCAGCATGAAGGGGGGATTGGTTAGCGTGTGCACTCCTACATCCAATCTGACACCTTCGGCCACCTTCTATCCTTACCCATCCATAGCCACTAAAGGGTGAATCGACCTGCCATGAGCCATCAACTTGGCATACCTTCTCTCCCATATCTCCGATTAGTGGGCGCTGTGGATTTGTGTTAGCTTCTAAAACTCCAACCTCCTGGTTCTCTAAGCTCTCTTGCGCCTTACTCTAGTAGGCTGCCTCATGGATGGTATGGTCCAGAGTGTCTTGGGGCGATTCTTGGATATTTTCATAATAAAATTTATTCCTCGTCTTCCAAATAAACCACATGATCCAGGGGAATGCATGCAAATCCACCTCGGTTGTCCCTAGTTTCTTTGCTTCCCAAAATAGAAAATTGAAACTTCCGTATAGGGAGGATCGAGGAAAAAGGGACGGGGCCGAGGGGATAGGTGCAAGAGCCCAAACTTGTCTTGATGGAGGGCATTCAAATAACATATGGTTAATTGATTCTTCTGCCGAACCGCACCTCGGGCATCCTTTTTCTCGACTAATGTGACGGAAATGTAATCTTTGGCATGTAGCCAGACATCCTGATAAGCATTGCCACACGAAGTGCTTTAACTTACGTGTAGTTTTTAATTTCCATGCTTGCGCCAGAAGTGTTGTCACTGAAGGTCCCTGAACAGGGTGGTCGCAAGCACGAGAAAAGCTTCTCGCGGCCCAATAGCCAGATCTGACGGTATAGTTACCGGACGAAGTAAACGACCAACTATATCCATCTCTTGAGAAAGATTTTGATGGTCGTATCCCCAGAATACGTTGAACATCATCTTGAGAAAAGAGGTCATTTAGTTTTTCCTGGTTCCATTGCTTAGATATAGGATCAATTAGGGCGTTTACGTATAGCTGGGGGTCTGTTTCAGTCCTGATACTCTTAGGCGGTCGAGCCGGGATCACCGGGATCCATTGTTCGCTCCAAACTTTAGTATCCATTCCTGAACCAATATTTCTTCGGAGCCCCGAGAGCAAAAGAGGTTTCGCCGCCATTATACTCCTCTAGCCATAAGACGGCCGATTCGATTTTTGAACGCTTAGAGGACTACAGTATTTATAGTATCTTCCCCTCAGAACCCTACAAAGGAGGGAATTGGGGAAGCGGATCAATCTCCACAATTGTTTTGCCAAAAGAGCTAGATTGAACTCCTCAAAGGTCCTAAATCTGAGGCCTCCCTCAGATAATTGAGTACATAGTTTGTCCCATGACAACCAATGTAATCCTCGGCCGTATTCCTTGGAATTCCACCAGAAGTTGGCGATTGCGCTACTCAACTTATTACAAATAACCTTGGGGAGTAGGAAGCACGACATTATATATGTCGGAATGGCTTGTGCTACCGATTTAATCATCACCTCTTTCCCACCCTTGGAGAGAAATTTAGCCGACCAGCCGTTTATTCTACTTTGGAGACGATCCCGCACGAATGCAAACACTTGCGCCTTTGAACCACATATATTTTCTGGGAGACCCAAGTAGGTTCCCATTCCTCCTTCCTAGGTGATCCCCAGAGTTGTCTTAATTGCGAGTCTGTCATTTGTCGGAACATCATTTCCAAACATAATCGAAGACTTCTCAAGATTAATTTTTTGACCCGCCGCCTCGCCATAAGAACGAATAATATCTATTATCTCTTTACTTTGGGCCACTTTTGCCTTACAGAAGAATAGGCTATCGTCTGCGAATAATAGGTGGGAAATAGGTGGGCTTGCTCGGGAAATCTACAGTCCTTGGATTCTCCCATACCATTCTGCATCCCGGAGTTAAGCAACGAGTGCTTCTGTGCATAAGATGAATAAATAAGGGGAGATAGGATCCCCCTGTCTAATTCCGCGCGTAGGTACGATTTGGCCTCGTGGCACCCCATTCAAGAGGACTCGATAAGACACCGACGAGATACAGTACATGATCCACGTGACCCATTTGGGATCAAAACCCATTTTTGACATTAATGCCCGTAAGAAATCCCATTCCACCCTATCGTAGGCCTTGCTCATGTCTGTTTTAATAGCCATAAATCTCTTACGGCACGCTGGATTGGATCTCAAGGCATGAAAATTTTCTTGAGCAATCAGGATATTATCTGTTATTAATCTTCCTGCCACAAAGGGAGATTGCGTTTCTGAAATCAATTCTGGAAGGAAAATCTTTAGCCGATGGCTGAGGATCTTGGAAATCATATGTTCGGGCTCTTTTGTCGGTTTGCTATTGGTTCTACTTTGTTCATCCTTTAGACTCTTTGTTTTTATGTTTTTCGGAAAACGTAAGAATATGAATTTAAAAAATAAAAATGACGATGGGAGGAGTTGAACTGTGGACAAAGGGGGTTCAATTGACTAATTTACCATCATAGCTAAGTATTTTCAACGACAAACTATACTAAAAAAAATGTAAAATTCAGATTTAAGGTGGGTCACTTGACCCCCCTTCCTCCTTACTAGGTCCGTCTCTGGTCTGTTATGTAAACTCACCAGCTTATGGCTCTGGAAAGGCGTAGTCCTTTGTCGACTTGTTTCTATCAACATGCTACTGAAATCATTTTTCAGATGGAAAAAAAGGATTGAATTCATATGTCTAAAGAAGAGGTCCAAGTTGGTTACATCAAGTTCTTGAGGAAAATCCAGAAGATTCGTTGGTTTTGTGAACAAAAAGTATTTGTATGCTTCGTTTTTGTTTTTGCTCTGTTGAGTTGAAAGTGTTGGATAAGATTAAAGTTAGCTTGGTGTCTAAGTAATTTGTAACAAGTTCGTTATGGTTAAGGAAGGCTTTTATATTTTCAATAAGATTAGGAGTTATCTAATCCTAATAATAATAGGATTAATAAAGTTGTAAAGTTTTATTAATGCTATATATATACCTTAGCCGAGTTTTGTTTAGGGTAAGAGAGTTTTAGGTTTTGTGTTAAGTTTCCTAAAGCTAATAAAAGAGGTATTCTTTAAAGTTTGTGAGCCATACAAGTCGCAAATCGTGTTCTGTTTTGATCTCAAAACCGGACTTGTGAAACTATATTTGGTATCAGAGCTTGAAGGTAAAGCTTTGAAATCATGGAGGACGAGAAGGATCCTCATAAACCGGCGAAGAAGGAGCTTGTGTCATCCTCTGTGCAATGTCTGATGTTAACATCCACCAACTACATACTGTGGTGTATGCGGATGAAGGTAACATTGAGGGTCCATAAGGTATGGGAGACTGTCGAACTCTGAGGAAGAGAAAAACGACATATCAACAACTTTTTTGTTTCAATCCATTCATGAAAAATTTCATACTAAAAGTGGGTGAGATCGATTCACCTAAAGGTATATGGGAAGCAATCAAGGCGAGACACCTTGGAGCAGAGCGAGTAAAACAAGCAATGTTACAAGCCTTGATGTCTGATTTTGAGCGACTTAAGATGAAAGACACGAATACTATTGATATCTTCGCGGGAAAAGTATCAGAGTTTGCCTCAAAAGGTTCAACCTTAGGGCGAAACTTCGAAGAATCGAACACGGTGAAGAATTTTCTTCAAGGCCTTCCGCGAAATAATTTTATTCATATTATTGCATCGTTGGAGCAAGTTTTAGACTTAAAAAAAATGGGCTTTGAGGATATAGTTGGTCGACTCAAAGCATATGAAGAACGCATATGTGATGAGTCAAATCACGAAGACACACACGATAGTTTGTTGTTTGCGAAACAAGAAACTTATGGGAACCACACAAAACCCGAGAGCTCATGAGGTCGAGGAAGAGGCTCACGGGGGAGAGGTTCGCATGGAAGGGGATGTGGAAGGTAAAACTCGCAAGATCAAGGCAAAGAAAAGAAAGAAAGAAACGATGTGATTAGCTACACGTGCGGTAAAGCCGGGAACTTTGCCTCCGTGTGTCTTGATAGGAAGCAAAAGCTTCAAGAGTTAAACAAGACCGAAACTAAGGAAGCAGATGCATCTCTTTTCATGCATGAAACTATGTTTTTGAATGAAGAGAAGATTGTGCCAAAGAACTATGAGTTCGCAGACACGAAAGAAAGAATGTGGTATTTGGACAATGGTGCAAGTGACCACATAACGGGTGAAAGATCCTTCTTCTCGGAGCTGAATGAAAATATAAAAGGAAAAGTTAAATTTTGAGATGGATCTTGTGTAGACATTGATGGCAAATGATCGATCATATTCGAAGTAAAGAATTGAGAACAAAGTCTTGTTGCCGATATATATTATATTCGTGGTTTGAGGCAACATATTGAGCTTAGGACAAGCTACCATGTATGGTTGCGATGTCAGAATGAGGCGGGACTACCTAACTCTACATGATCCCGATGGAAGACTCTTAGAAAAGGTGACAATGTCTTCGAATAGACTCTACAGAATAAAGCTAAAAATAAGCAAGCCGATATGCATGTACTCAAAGATAGATGAAGAAGCATGGAAGTGGCATGCGAGACTCGGACATGTTAGCTTTAAAACCATCAATGTTATGTCCAATCTTGAGATGGTTCACGGTTTACCAATGCTAGATTGATAAATGGAATTATGCGAATCGTGTTTGGTGGGAAAACAAACACGTAAGGCATTTCCGAAAACATCACAATATCGATCCACACAAGTTCTAGAGCTACTTCATGCAGACTTTAGCGGCCCAATATCGACTCCCACGATAGCAAGAAACCAATATATCTTTGTGATAATTGATGACTACACAAGATATATGTGGACCATTATGTTAAGAGAAAAAGGCGAAGCATTCAGTAGGTTCAAAACATTCAAGATACAAGTAGAAAGGGAGTTCGAAAAGATGATACTAATGCTGCGAACAGACATAGGAGGGGAGTTCATTCTCTTGAACTCCGAGAATTCTGTAACCAAAGTGGGATCAAGAGACATATGACTGCACCTTATACTCCACAACAGAACGGAGTGGTGGAAAGAAGAAACCACACTCTAATGGAGATGACTAGAAGTATTTTAAAAGGTACGAAAGTGCTGAATTTCTTGTGGGGAGAAGCAATCCGACATTCGACGTATGTACTAAACTGTGTCCCCACAAGAGCACTAAGAAACCAACACACCCTATGAGTGCTTAAGGAATAAGAAACCAAACATTGCTCACCTAAGAGTATTTGGGTGCCTTGCATATGTGAAGATAGAATCCCATCATCTTAAGAAGCTTCATCATCGATCTCAGAAGCTTATACACCTTGGAATTGAACCAGGATCCAAGACGTATAGATTATATAATCTCACAACTACGAGAGTAGTTGTGAGCAAGGATGTGATTTTCGATGAAAAGGCTGGTTGGACTTGGAAGGGAGATGATGAAAGTGAGGAGAGAGATCCTGGTATGTTTAAACTAACATGGGGCAAAGTCCAAGACAAGGGTCACAAGCCTTACATGTAATTGTCGCCACAAGGAGAACCTAATCATGGTTCATTGAGTTCTTAATCGCAGATCATATCCACGCAGAGTCAAGGTAATGACGATGAAGAAGGGGAAGAAGTAATGCAGCAGCCGCAACCAAGGAGATCGTCAAGGCAAAGAGTGTCTCCGAGTTACTTAGATGATTATATACTTATGGCAGAACTCGAGTGTGAGAAGCTGTTACTATCCATCAATGATGAGCCAATGACTTTTGAAGAAGCAAAAGGCTCGAGTGAATGGACCAAATCATGCGAAGAAGAGATTGAATCCATCAACAAAACCAAGATGTGGTCACTTGTTGACAAGCCGCATGAAGCGAAAATCATTGAACTAAAATGGATCTTTAAGATAAAGAGAAATGCAGATGGATCCATTAACAAGTATAAAACCAGATTAGTTGCTAAAGGATATGTACAAAAATCAGGAATCGATTTTGAAGATTCCTTTGTGCTAGTGTTTCGGATCGAGACAATAAGAATGCTAAGAGGATTAGTTGCTTCACAATCATGGGAGATCCATCATCTCGATGTTAAAACGACATTCTTGCACAGAGAACTCATAGAAGAAGTGTATGTATCCCAACCTGAAGGGTTTGAAAAGAAGAGAGAAGAACAAAAGGTCTTCAAACTATCAAAAGCCTTGTATGGTTTACGACAAGTACCTCGAGCTTGGAATACAAAATTCGATCAAATTCTAAGAGGAATGAATTTTGCAAATTCTTCAAAAGAAAGCTCTGTGTATCGCAAGAAAGAAGGAGATAATCTTCTTATCATTGTCGTTTATGTCGATGATCTCTTTGTTACGGGGAACACATTCAAGATCATCAAGGAATTCAAAGAAGGAATGTCCTTAAACTTTGAGATGTCGGGTCTTGGAAGGCTTACGCACTATCTTGGTATAGAAGTAAAGAAGGGTACAGAAGGAATCAAGATCAAACAAGAGGCTTATGCACGAAGAATACTAGAAGAAGCAGACTTAGATAGTTGCAAGTCTGCTCATGTTCCCATTAATTTTGGTTTAAAATTGCTAAAAGATCAAGAAGGAGATATCATGGTCGATGCAACGATGTATCGAAGAAGAATCGGCTGTTTGAGATACCTGTTACACATGCGGCCAGACCTTGCATTCTCAGTGGGTGTAACAAGTCGCTACATGCAAGACCCGAGAGGGTCACATGACAATGCGATCAAGAAATTCTACGATACTTGAGAGGTACGTTGTCCTATGGCTTAACATACAAGAAAGTTGGATCAAAAGAGATTGTGGGATACAGTGATAGTAGCCACAATGTTGATCCTGATGATGGTAAAAGCACGACTAGACACATATTTTACTTTGGAAACTCGTTGATTACATAGTGCTCTCAAAAGCAACAAATAGTGACGTTGTCATCTTACGAAGCGGAGATTATGGCTCCTATAGAAGCCGAAAAACAAGCCTTGTAGCTTCAAGATTTATTGAGCGAGATCACCAGTTGGAAGAGTGAGAAGATTCTTCAACGAATTAATAATAAATTAGCTATTGCACTCACAAAGAACCCCGTGTTTTATGGTCAGAGCAAACATATCCATAAATGATATCATTTTATCCGAGAATGCATTGAATGTGGGCAAATTGATGTTGAGCATGTCTCTGGAGAATAACAACGAGCGGATATCTTGACAAAAGCACTTGCAAGGATCAATGTCACGAGGATGAGAAGCTTGATCAGAATACAAAACCTCATGAAAGCTAACTTGAAGCTTAACAGGGTCAATGTTGGATAAATTTAAAGTTAGCTTCCTGCCTAAGTAATCTATAACAGGTAGGTTATGGATAAGGAATGCTTTTATATTCTCAATAGGATTAGGAGTTATCTAATCCCATTAATAATAAGATTATTAAAGTTGTATTAATGATATATATATATATATATATACTTTAGCAAAATTATATTTAGGGTAAGAGAGTTAGATTTTGAGTTAAGTTTCCTAAAGCTAATAAGAGATGTATTCTTCAAAGTTTGTGAGCCATACAAATCGCAAATCGAGTTCTGTTCTGATCTCTAAACTGAACCTTTGAAACTATAGAAAGATAGAAAGAAGCGGCGATGATTCACATGAATCCATCTTTCCTTTTCCAAATTCTAACTTACTTCACTTTACTTTTTTTTACCACTGAAACTGACCACTTTATTAATAAAAGCAATTTTTTCTGCAAATTACAAACATAAGAGAAGAAACACTTAAACATATGGAATAATCGTCAAACATATCCTATTCTCGGATGGTATTTCGATGACATATTCAATTCTACCCTTCTAAAAATTAATTTTACATCGTCTATGCGATGGAAACTCGTCGAGAGAGCATTAGACAATTTCCGAAAATGATGTCTTCTCGTTTACTTGCAACAACTAATCGAAAATCCGAAAATTAGGGAACAAACATATAAACCATGAGCTTGAACCCTCTGCTTGGCTCTTCTTTTATCCACAATAGCGGCTTGAAAAGAACTCAATTATGGAGATCCGACTCGAAAAGATCAATTCCCACCAATTCTGATGTACGATAGCCTAACAAAGGCAATTCGCNCCCACCAATTCTGATGTACGATAGCCTAACAAAGGCAATTCGCTTATTGAACGAAAAAGATAAAATAAAAAACAGGTCACGGAAGCCGATTTCTTCACCATCATAGCATGGAAGAGTGAACAAATCAAGAGCATCGAGACGTCTAACTCCA
>OVAN01011554.1:995-14596 GCA_900406275.1 Anastatica hierochuntica | reverse complement strand
TCTCGTTTTCGCTTTGTATTCGCTCACGTTAATCTATCTTACGAATCCTGTTACTTTTTCGCCGTTAATTCATATCGCTACGCAATCTATTTCGTATTTCGTATTTTGTTATCTAACTTACTCACGATTTCTGTCTTATTGTCTTCGCAGTTTACTTTCGTATTTCTTATTCAATAATTCGCTAATTCGCTGTCTCGATCTGTTGATCTTTGGCTAACAGAGTCCGTGAACCACATAACATTGACAATGAAAATTTTGGTTCCCACATTATACATACACGTTTTGAATCTTTTTAAAACTTATTACTACAAAATGTTACTTTCTTATATTTGTAACTTTCTTTTGTATGTTTATTTTATGTATTATGTTAAATAATATTAGTTGTGTACTATATGTTTCTGCAAATATTAGAAAGTAACATTTTGCCAAAACATAGTCATCTAACACTATTATGAAAACATAGCTCATTTTTCAAAAATTCGAAATATGATTGTTTTAGAAAAAAAAGAAAGATTTTATATATTTAAAATTTTATTTTATCAATTTGTAAATGTTATAAATGGTTGATTGAATTATGAGGAGAAAAGGAGAAAGAGTTAGAAAAATAATAAAAAAACAGAAACATCATCCCACGCTCGATTAGGGAGAGAGTGGTCCAAAAGCTTGACAAAAAATGTTAAAAATCTAATAAATGGAATGAGAATGTTAAATAGTTAATTAAACACCTCCTTATGAATATTGGGAAGAGTTATCCAAATTATTATTATATACTGAATTGATTTTTTTCAAACGGTTTCATTTCTTAAATTGAATGGATACAACATTTTAACACAAAAATAACAAATAAGAGCAAAGACTTACATATCTTATACCTCACACGATAAAACCAAAGAAACCAGAATTAGTGACCAAACAAACCTCAACATCATGAAGGGTCATGTAATTGAGTATTCTGAAGTGGAAACGGGTTACTACTAAACCAAATGGTAAGGATCTCCAAAGCTTGCGCTAAATTTTGATGGCAGATTGAACCAGGTTTGGGGCGCATTAACTTATTGATCCTCTTGTAGATGGTTGTGTAATGATGTTTATCATTAGTGTGTATTCTTGAATTCTTTTCTCACCAAAGTTCATAAATAGCAGCATGCCAGACTAGTATGATTATAGCTAGTCTAATCTTGCGCACTCTCAGTCGATGCAACCATTCAATCTTTTTTGGCCAAGAAGTGGGGGCATACGGAAAGCCCAACGTCCTTAAGCAAGCATTTCTAAGAGACTTCGAGTACATACAGTCAAGAAATAAATGGTTCCTAGATTCAGTCGAGGATGAGCATAGGAGCAAACAAGGTCAATATTAGTTCCCCAAGACTGCATTCTTTCCTTTGTCGGATTCTTGTCCAATATGAATAGCCAAATAACAAAGTTGTGTTTAGGAATTCCTAACTTGTTCAACACCAGAGGAGCCCACACTACTTCCACTAATTGTTTTCTAATTGAGTCTCGTACAATTCGGGAGGGTAAGAAAGGGAGGGTTTTCTCTTCAACATACCAGTGAGTCATATCCTCCGGCTAGTTAATGTAATTGTAGTAAGTTTCGCGTAAAGTAATACTTGACCATCTGATCTTTCTGAAGGAAGCTTGCCTTGATTTTCCCTGAAAACATATGAAACTTTAGTTTTGAGTGGAACTCCAAGGCTGGCTGGTCCAGAAGCTCCTAAAAACTCAATCAAAAAGTCAAACTTCGTCCAAGGGTCATTACATAAAGATATAGTGGAACCATTTCCCAACTCAAACTTGATGAAGCGAAGGGCAAGCGGTCTAAGTTTCAACAGTCGCTTAAATGGCCATGAGTAATGTTGTTGAGGCTTTACTTGGAACAAACTTATGTTGTGAAGGTTATATCTTCCCTTCATCCAAACAACCCAAATCAACCCACTTCTAAGGTAGAACATCGATATAAGCTTCAACCCACAAACATTATTTCAGCAAGAGTGATATTTCAACCCCAGTCAACCTTCTTCTTTTGATTTACAAACATCATCCTAAGCAACACGATGACCTGCTGCCATATATATTTTTTCCATGTCAGAGGAAGAAACTAGAATAGGAGTTTAATAGCCTTATAACATTCTTTGGTATAAAGAAAGCTCCACACCAAAAATTCACAATGCTTCATATAACTGTTGAGCTAAGTTGAAGTCTTCCCGCAAAACTCAAGTATTTTGGTGTACAGGACTGAAATTTCCCTCGAATTCTTGCAATTAGCAGTTCACAATCTTCTTTTGACATATTTTTTGTATTTAGTGGTAAACCAAAGTATATAATCGGTAGTGATGTTGGCCTTAAATTGAACTTAGAAGAACGTGAATTTAGAACGCCAATTGACAAACCTGAAGTAACTAGAGATGTCTTCTCTAATTTGATAGCCAAACCCGATAATTTTTCAAAATCCTTAAGTACTTTAACACTCTCCAAGTGAATATTCTGATCCATCAAGAAAAACGAGTAAGTCGTCGGCGAAACAAAGATGTTTTAGGCTTAACTCCTCATAGTGTTGGGGATACTTGAATTTCCCCTTAGTGGCGGCTTTATAAAACATCAAAGATAGCATGTTCATGGAAATTACAAAAAACAGGGGTGAGATTGGGTCTCCTTGACGAAGACCACCTTTGCTTTTAAAATATCTTGCAACTGCTCCATTTATGTGGATTGAGAATGTGGGGTGACAAATACACGCCTTGCACCAGATCAAGAAATCCTTTGGCATGTCTAAATTTTCTAATACTACAATCAAGAATTCCCATTTGACACAATCAAACTCTTTAATTATGTCCACCTTTAGAGTTATCCGTTTAACTCCATTTTGCTTGTTATTTCCCTACACCAATTCAGAAGCTAAAAGCACATTTTCCATAATAAAACAATCCTTAACAAAAGTTGTTTGGTTAGGTAGAATAAAATCTTTAAGCAGTGGTTTTAATCTGCTGGGCATAAGTCTTGATGTTATCTTGTAGAGAGTTGAGAAAAAATATATTGGGCGAAAATCCTTTAGTAACAGCACCCAATATCTTTGAAATTAGTGTCAATACAATTGCAGCAACCGCTTTTGGCAAGAAACTTGTGCAGAAAAAGTTTTTGAAAGCAGTAACCACTTCATCTCCTAAAAGCCCCACTTTTCTTTGAAGAATTATGAGGTAACCCATCAATTCCCGGTGTCTTGTTGTTTGGCATTGTAAATAGTAACGCTTTGATTGATTTTGTGCTGAAAGGAGACACCATAGCCCTCTTGGCAGCTTGAGGACATTGGTAATTGATTGAATCCTAGATTAACACTTTTTAGGGGAGAGTCAAAGGGGTGTGAATTGAACACATCAACTTGAAGTAGTATGAGATCGCCATCAGGTGTATTTCTCAAGGGTTCGTCATTGGGGTGTTATCTGGCCGCAGTAATTGTTTGATGCCATTAGATGAATGTCTAGCAGTTTGTTTGACGGTGGAAATATGTTGTATTTGAGTCACCTTTGACCAACCACTTAACTCGAGATCTCTGCTTGAGAAAGGATTCTTCAATTCCTCGGTAGGTGAGAGACTAGCTGTGATGCATAACCTTCCAGTTTGAAGGATTCTTCTGTGGGGGTAGTTTAAAGCTTGAAGTTGAAAAAATCGCAAACGTTCGTTAGCATCCCTAACCCTCTTCTCTATATCACTATAATGATTGTACCTGCAAAACTTGCAAACATTCGTTAGCATCCCTAATTTTATTCTCTATATCACTATAATTATTTTGGTGAAGTGTTTTTAGTGGTTGATTTAACAATTTAAGCTTGTGACTTAGAGAATTTAATGAAGTCGCTCGTTCTCCAACTAGTCTCCATGCTTGAGACAATGTTTAGTTATATTTTGGGTTTCGAGACAGACAATTGAAGACCCAAAAGGGAATTGTTCCAAAGGAGTGTAATAATGAATACGAATATGGCACGGTGTGTGGTTCGACACTTCCAGGGAATCAATAGTTGCAAAGCCATTCGGAAAATTCCTCATCCACAGTTCATTTACGAGGCATCTGTCCAATTTTTTTGCTATCGGGTTTGATTGTTGTTTGTTTATCCAAGTTAAGTAAGATCTTTTGAAGTTGAGGTCAAACAATTCAAGCATGTAGAGGCAGTTTCAAATTGATACCATTCTGGATGTAGAATGATTGGCATTTAGATTAGAGCTTTTCAATGTAGAAGTGATTTCGTTAAAATCACCTACCACTAGCGGCGACTTGGAATTGCGGCTGAAACGTATTGCAGATTGTTGAAGATCAATCCACAAATCTTCACGGTCATGTCAATAGTTTTTCCTGTAAATAACAAAATAGTTTATTGTTGGTTTAGTAGGAACAAAGCTGATTTCATAGTTGATTATCTAATCGGTTGCTTGAAAGATATTTATCACAATTTTCTTGCTATGGAGTAACAAGATGCGACTACTCGACGAATGTGGATAGATTGTGACACAATTCCAATCCTTTCAAACGAGAGGCAGGATGTTGTTCTTATTTTTTTCATGTACTGTAGTTTCCAGAAGAGCTCCAAAATATATAGGGCGACTCTTAATCAATTCTTTAATCGGACGATGCTTCAACTTGTCGTTTAAGCACGGGACATTCCAGAAAAACGTATCCATTCATAAAAGTATGAACAATTGAGCAAAAAGCTGCCGGAGGAAGCAGTGACTGTAGCTAAAGCTCCATGTCTCCTTGTTGTACGATCCTTCTTCTTCTGCTATTTGGATATGTTTCAGTTAGAGATATTCTATGGGATGCAGGTTGTGGCAAAAGTGCTCGCACAATTTGGTTGCTCGACTTTGATTTTTTGATGTTGTTGTTGTTGGTCCTTGATTTCAAGAGCTATTAAAGAAAAGTTGAGAGTGTTTTTATCTGAGGATAAAGCAGTTAGGGAGAGAGTTAAGGAGGGGTTAAGATTGGGGTTGAGAGAGGAAAGTCTTGTGGGTTGTGGGTTTGGGTGGCTCCGACCTTCACTGTAGGAAGGGTAATGTGCGTAGGATGATAAATTTTTGGAGAGGAGGAAGAGGAGGAAAGTCTTCCTTTTGACAATAGTGTTTTTTGATTTCCAAGATGCCAAATGTTGGGCACATTTAAGATCTTTATGCCAAATCGACTTACAGGTACAACAAATTAAAGGTGTTCATGGGTAAGAGACTCTTAAAGTGAGAATCGAGCCATCATCTATCTCCACCACTACCAAATTAGAAAGTGGCTTAGTCAAATCGTCTTTCAACTTTACTTCAACTGTATAAAAATAGTAACATCTCTTGAGTCATCGCATGTATCGCCGACCAAACATGTGACAAATTCTACGCCATCAGGAGTGTTTATGTCGGATAGAATACCCTTCACAGTAGCCCATATTGGAGCTGATTCCAAAGTTAGTGGACTCAATGAGAAGTCAGCCTTCCATTTAGAGACAAAAAAGGAGTATCCCCTACTCTCCAAAGCCCTTGCTCGACAACATTAGTTCTGATGTGTATAAAGGGGATAAATATGAGAAGACCTCTTAGACCAATTCTGTTGATTCAAAATTTTTGACCTTTTTCTCATAGATAGTTTAAGACTGATACTATTGCAGCCATTGGTGGTAGATCGTCGTAAAATAACCCAACAACGTAGTCAGAGTGAAGTTGGGCTCCTCTCTCGAAAACATCATTTGGAATCCGCACCCTTGGTCACCCCTCTGGTGAGAAGGAAGGATACGCAACATGTTTGAGAGGTCTTGGAGCTGAAAGCAAAAGCTTGGACCATGAGGCTTTAATGGCTGAGACTAGCATCAGTTTATCGAGTTGATTCAATGTCACGGGAGCTGAAATTCCAAAGATAGTAGTTTTAGTGGAGAATAAACTGAAATCCTGAGCTGAGATAGTGGACCCCATGCTCAGGATAATGTACTATGTAGATTTTTTTTTGTCATCAACCTAGTGGTTTAGTAGTTCCCTAGAAAGGGCATCACCCCGGGTTCGAACCCAGGTAAGTAAGCTTGGCCAACAGAGGTGGTAACCACTGTACTACTTGTGCCGCTTAATGTACTATGTAGGTTATGAACTGATTTTTAACACTTGATAAATTTGGTAGTATTTAAAGAGTAATTGATAATCTAAAAATAAATAGTTTTAAAATCTTTTAGTAAGTCTAATTGTATTTCAAAAATTATTTTATAAGCACATAAAATAATCAATATCATTTATAAATATAATGTATCGCACAGTGTGAACAATCACCTAATATTATTTTAATCAGTAGATAGCAGTACCTAACAAATATGTTAATTTAATAATCACATATATTTATGAATGTTACCATGGACCTAATATTAATAATCATATATTTATAATAATCACATATATTTATGAATGTTAACACTTTATCAATCACCTAATATTAGTTTAATCAGTAGTGGTGTGTTTGGGGTCATTAATAAAGTGTTAGTTGAGTCTTGTGCACTAGTTAAGGAGAGATTTCCGGTCTATCTTTGACAAATTTGCTTATATGTCTTTGTGCGTTCACTTGTTTATAATATGTTTTGCAGGTAACCCTAATTAGTATTTAATCTACGAGATCAGATTTGATTAATATTTTGGTATTTAACATTCATGCGTCACTTAGGTTTATAAATTTATAGTTATGATCAAACATTTTCGATGTTTGATAAAGTGTTTAATATAAGATAAACAAAATTGTGATACCCTGTTTCATGGAGACAAACTATATTTGAAAAGAGCTTAAAACGATTGATTTGTCTATCTATGTCATCAAAATACACTTTTTTACCAACGAAGTGTTGGCCCAATGGTAAAATTCTTTCTACTAAAAGAGGAGGTCACGGGTTCGAGCTGCGTTGGGTGGGGTTAGCTTGTCAAAGGCGAGTATCTTACATGGTCTGACCTCGTCTGGGGGAATTAGGGGTTCACGGGCCCTGAACCTCTTGGTTAAAAAAAAATACATTTTTTTTTCGGTCACTTTTCCTAAGAGAACTCCACCACTAAGCGTGATTGTGCGAGAGCAATACTACCACTGATGACCTTCGAAGATTTGACTTTTAGAATCATGAGAACGAGGACAAAACACGAGAAAATATCACGTGGTGATTTGTAGGAACAATGATTTGCAGGAAAATATCACCTAACGTTCCTTTCACCCGTACAAGTATCCTGTTAATGGTTACCTGCAAAACAGAGAGTCTAATGAATAAATATTTTCCTCCAATATGCATCAATTATTCAATCCAACAATAAGCGATTAACAATACATGCAAGCGGTAAATAAACATTCAAACAATCAGCGCCTCTAAACTTTTGAACTTTTAAACTTCCAACTTCCAAGTATCCACCATTCCTGGGTGTGAGATCTTCAAGACTGGCAAGGCTTGCCCCTTGCCATCAGTGGTTCCCCTTCGTGATTACCAATCTCAAACCAAAGACACAAAGTCTTAAATGTCAAACAATCAAATAATCACTCATACACCGTCATGTAGCACGCATTCGAGTGATCATCCCGATCAGTGCCCTATGTCTAGCCAGAGAACAAGTCTCATCCATATCACCAGAAAGAGGAGCTAGTGACTATCACGACATTCTACCCGAATGCCGGAACCTCACGGATCACTCCCAAATGAGAGTCTATGGACCTTTGGGTCACCTACCCGGTGAACTCCTCCATGGTCACCTATCCGGTGAACCATTTTCTTTCCTCACGAATTCCTGAACGAACAAAACCATTACAATACCTGCACATAAACGTTTCACCTGCACGAACATGTTATACCTTCCGAGTTAGAGTACGAATGATATAACTCAATCATACGATCCACATATATATATGTGATAGCCCCATAGCCGATGCCTAAATGATATAATCCAATATCTCTCACAACAACATGCATCACACAATAATCATGCCATCAATCATCATGCATCACACAATCACATAATCAAAAATATCACGCAAGCATCGCCTTTAATCACTTACTTATGTCCTTCCATTTACTTATTTAATTTTCATGATTCTACGGTTGAACGTGCAACACACAATACCTTCGTTTTGCAGGCGCTAATCGCTCCTTTCTCGCGGTTGGCTCGACTTGGAACCTTTTACTTAAATATTCCTACAACAATAAGATTCCCCATGTTTAGGACACCAGAAAACTACTTAGTTCTAAGCTAATTATTTACTAAACTCTAAATTAAAGCTAGGTTTTACAATTACCTTATGAATCGAGCTCTGGAGATCTTCTTTAGCTTTTAGGATGGGAAATAACTAAAGGAGTGGATGGGTATTTATAGGTGAGGAAGGGAGAAGCTTAAGGAGGTGGTGGCTAAGCACGAGTTGATACGGAGGTCCCCAAGCTTCTTCCAGCCTGCGACACGTGGCGACGACTCACCTAAAGTAGCTGCATCACCACAAGCAGCTGCACAACTACTTTAAAATGCGCCATAACCAAAAACGCATCAGTCCATTCCGAACGTTGCAGGTTTTGATGCAGACATCCTGCAACATTTCTGAACAGCCGAAAAATAATATTCTCTGACCAACTCAATTTCCTCCGACCATTCTGGTTCTAATTTATTTCTAAGGTCATTCTTACCATAAAACTTAGAATTAATTTCTCGAGAATTCTAGAATGAATTAAGCCGAACCGTGATCGTTTACGACCCACTAAATTTTACAAAGATTCCATCTAGACAATGTTATGGGTGATTTTGGGATCTTCTTTAGAAAACACTACGGAAGCTGGAAGACAATGAATGTATGAATTCTATGTTTCAATCTAGTTCAAAGAGATGAAAAGATGTGTATTATTCTCTCAAGACGTAGGGTTTTTTGGATCCCTTCTCCTAACCCCCAAGCTTTATATTTATACATGGAGTTCATTGTTATCTCTTTCAAACTAGGAGATATCATATCTATCTAAATAAACTTACATGATTATCTACTTATTGAAGAGACAAAATAAACATTAAATAATGGCTGCTGGCTTCGGGCCTCTAGCCTTGCTATGGCGTCTGGCTTCTTGCTTTGCGAGGTAGTCTAGCTTCCTGCTTCTGGGTATTCCCCTGCCTTATGGCCTTACTGTTGTACTCCATTCGAACCAGGGGGAATTCCCAAGGCTCGAATTACTCCCAATATTTTTCTCCTTATTGCGCAATTTCGATTTGAAGTTGGGGAATAACATGTTTCCCTCATTGCTTTGGCAGGAAGCCACACATTTCTTGGCCATTCGTTCGTTTGAATTCATGCTGCATTAAACCCTTTAGATGTTTGCTTGCTTCTAGCCGGAATATCATTGATTACGGTTGCAATTTCTGCAGGAGGTCCTTACTACTTCTTGACATCTTGCTTCTGGCTTCAGGACCTTTGAATTTTTAAACTCAAAACATCTGGAGAATCTTTGCGAAGATCTCGGCCGCCGGTTTAGGTTACATTAGGATTTTGGAAGAAAAGTAACATGTTACTCCGAGAAGGCCTAGAAGGAGGACTAGAAGGAAGTGCAAGGAAGACGGAGCTCTGTAGGTGCTTCAGGGCACCATCAAGATCGCGGGCAGAGGAGGAGGATTGCTTGGCAGGAGGACCCTTCTGCTTTTTGCTGGAGGCAGTGGCCTTCTAGGTCCCCTTCCTCTTGGACCCAGCAGAGGGAGACTCCAAGGTTTCAACCACCTCCGGAGCCGTTCTCCCAGACGCCAACTTTACCTTCCTCGCCGCTTGAGCCTTTTTAAAGTCCTCCAACGCCTTAGACCCATATCCTGACATATTCCCTGCAAAACGGTGAAAGGTCTGCCAAGAAGTTAGATAAAAGGGGGATAGAAAACATAAATAAAAGAAGAAAGAGACAAACCTCTGATACTACTCTGGTTCAACGCTTCCTCACTTAGCAAAAACGAGATGCTCGTTTCTTCAGCAGAGATATCTAATGCTTCCTCAGCTTTCTCGTTGCCTTCCTCCGATTTCTCCGTAGACACTTCTACAAAAACAAAAGGCCAAGAAGGTTAGTGACCAAGCTAGAAGCAGTAAAAAGAAAAGCGTCCTAAACCTACCACTGAATTTTTAAAGAGTAGAGAATCCAAGAGACGTCCAGACTCTCATAATAAAGCCCAATGCTTGGTGAAAGCCGCCCATTTCCTCTCCTCCTTTTCCAGCTCAAACTCTAAAGGAGCACCGGCTTGAGGGCGAAAGTAATATCTGCCTTCACTCGGAAGAACATGGGTGAAGTAATAAGAGTAGAGAAGCTCGTTAATGCCAAGATCCTACCCATGGAACTCGTTAAGCACTTGAACGCCGGTAAGGATCCTCCAAGAAGGTGGATTTAGCTAGGAAGGACATATGTTGAAGTGTTCCGAGACTTTCCTCATCAAGGACGGTATTGTACCCCTGACTCCGGCCTCGAAATAGCCTTCATACATGGCTATCTCATCTCCTGGGCATTCAGAAGCCCTCTCGTCCTTCCCATGCAGCCTCAAATGGACATCTTCTCCAATGGAATACTGCTGCCGCCAATCTACCAGGATCTCAGAGCTTACGTTGGAAAAAGGGCCGACCTTCAGAAGCTCTAGACCTACGGCAGATCGCAAGGGCCGAGGATTGGCTTCAAGGATCTCCGTGTCCTCGGAAGATCCCTCGGCCTCGGTAGAGGGACTAGTCCTAATCAGGTGACTCTTTCGAATGCGAACACCGATGGAAGACGAGGCTACTGGAGAAAACTCATCACCAGAGCTAGTCATCTTTGGGCTCAAAAGGATTCTGATCTTGGATCTAAAGCTCGATTGGGGCAAGAAAGCTTTAAAGCTAAGGCTAATTTGAAACCCTAAGAGCTGTTCTCTGGAATCTATCTTAAAAGAAGTGAAAAGAAGAAGGAAGAAGAAGATCTAACCTTAAATCGCAGATGGAAAGCTCGATAAGGATTCCGGAAGCAAAGAATTTAGCAGAGAAAAAGGAAGAAGATGAAGTTAAAATGCAAGAGAGAAAAGAAAGAAAAGGTTTAAAAGAAAAGGGAAGAAATCGAAATCAGCCGCATGCGTCCAATCATTGGCGCACATCTCACGAAAGTAACGGCAATATTGTTTCTTCTCAAATCTTTGCAAATCTTCATAAACAGCTATAATCTCTTCCTCTGATCCTCACGAAGCCAATGACTGAGATTTTTCAGCAAAACAACAGTCCTTGAAAGGTGCTAACGACTCATGAAATTGGAAATTCAAAGCCCTGAGACCGGACGTCAAGAGCCAGACGCAATCTCCCGCTGCAATGGCGCTTATTATCTGATGGAATGCAAACTAAAAGCAAGTAGGTGCTTATAGAAAATAGAGGCGGCACAAGTGACAGCTAAAAAGGCCAAGCAACTAATGGCTTCCTGCCTAAGCCATACAGAAAACATGTTAATTCGGATTGAACCTGCGCAATAAGGAGCAGCTGTTGGGAGTAATTTAGGCCATGTGAATTCCCCCACGCTTAGATGGACTACAACAGTAAGACCTCAAAGCAGGGGAATGCCCAGAAGTAGGAAGCCAAACGACGTTGCATAACCGAAAGCCGGAAGTCACACGACCATGCATAGCCAGAAGCCAGTCGCCCACCGACTCTTGCTTGTTTTTACCATTTAAATTAGCAGATAATGATGCGTATTCTGTAGATAAAGATGCATAAATTTTATAGATAATCATGATATATCCAATTATTGAAGGGATAATCATGAATCCCATGTATAAATATAAAGCTTAAGGGCAAAACATGGATACACGAAACCCTAGGCTGAAAAATCAATACAACACTTGTGTTTCTCGACATTGTTGATCTTCAAGCTTATAGCGACTTCAATCTACCTTCTACATTCATCGACCTCCTGCTTCCATAGTGCTACAAAGAATGACCAAAATCAGTCGTAACATATCCCATTTAAGATCTCAGGTTAGAATCTCCTTCTCCTTCTCCTTTTTCTTCTTTTAGGTTAGGATCCAAAGAACTTCTTTAGGGTTTAGGTCCCGCTTAGCTTCTAGGTTTCTTCACCTTTCCAAACCCTAGATCTAAAAACCCAGACCTTCTCAGGTCACAATGTTCAGCTTCGCCAAAGAGTTCTCGCCTGTAGCTTCATCATCCGTTGGTGCCCGGGTATGAAAAAGGCATCTGATCAGAACTAGTCCCTCTTTGGAGGTTGAAGGATCTTCAGAGGACCTGGACATCCAAGATGTCACCGCAAGACCTCTTCGCGCCGCCGTGGGTCCCAGTTCTTTGAAGGTGGGCCCCTTATCCTCCATCGACTCTGAGCTTCTTGAGGCTTAGAAACAACAATACTCTCTAAAAGAGGGTATGAGATTTCGGGTGGCCAAAGATGGCGAGAGGGCTTATCAGAATCTCGGGGATGAGATTGCGATGTACGAAAGTTACTTGGAGGCTGGAGTCAGGGATAAGATACCGGCTCTGGTGGTGAAGATCTCAGAGCACTTCGGTATTTTTCCTTCTCAGCTGAACCTACCTTCTGAGAGGATTCTCACTGCCGTTCAGGTCCTCAACGACTTCCACGGGCTTGATATGGGAATAAACTAGCTACTTTATGCTTATTACTTCTCCCTTGTATCTCCTGGTGAAGACAAATACTACTTCCATCCTCAGGCTGGTGCTCCTCTGGTCAAGGATCTAGATTAATGCGAGAGGAAAGGAGTCGCCTTTGCCAAGAACTGGGCACAAAGATTTTTTTTATGAAAGTCGGGTTAACGCCTGGCTTTTCTATCTTCTTGAAGTTTATTGGTAGGTATGGGATGTTTCCCATTTTATGGCGTTTGGACCAGGTGCTAATCTCGGGATCTTTGTTTTTGCAGAGGTACCAACGGAGAAATTAGAAGAAGGCAAGGAGGGTGCTGAGAAGGCTTGGGAGATTCTAGTTGAAGAAAGGAGTATCCCATTCTTGTTGAGCGAAGAAGCACTAGACCAGAGCTACATCAGGGGTTTTCCCATTACTTCTTGCTTTGCTTTCGATCTCCTTTCTTTTGCTAACTTCATTTCACTTTGCAGAGAATATGGCAGGATCCGAATCCAAGGCGCTAGAGGATTTCAAGAGGGCTCAGGCAGCGAAGAAGGCTAAGCGTGAATTAGGGAACAAGACTCCAGAGGTTGTGGAGATCTCGGAGTCTCCTTCTATTGGGTTCAAGAGGAAAGGGACTCAGAGGGCTTCACCCTCCACCAAGAAACGAAAGAGTATTCCTGCCAAGGTCTCCTCCTCCTCCTCTGCCGGTGATCCTCCTCCTCCTCTGTCGGTGATCTCCTTTTATTTTGGCTAACCTTCTTTCTTTTTGTTGCTCAGCTTGCGGCTTCTCTCTTACATGCACAGGATCAAATCGCCACCGAGGTGATTGCTGCAGGGAAGGCTCAGGTGGAGAATTGCCTTGCCAAGCTGAGGGCGGAGAAAGACAGGTCTGCTGGCTTGGAGAAGGAGCTGAAGGAGCTGCTCCAGGGGCTAGAGTCGGAGAAGGAGAAGGTGGGTGAGAAGGTCCTTAGCTTGATTGAGGAGAAGGCGAAGCTGGAAGAGGAACTTGGCAACTTGGACGCCCGGGTGGCC
>OVAN01011553.1:0-14598 GCA_900406275.1 Anastatica hierochuntica | reverse complement strand
GTAAATGTAAAATTTCTTTTCCTTTTAGGTGTATTTCTGTAAATTAATCAAAAATTCTATCTTATATATAAAATATTTTGTTCCATCTTAATTAATTAAGTTGCACGAGAACAATTTGTGTCGATCAAATGAGAAATTTGAGTGTATGAGCTTTAGTTTTAACTTGTGCTCTGGAAACAATAAATTAAATATCTAGTTAATTGAATAGATGAGAGTTAGCCGAAAAATAGTAAAGCCAAAAAATTGTTAAAGTGGTTAGATTGGTTTCAAAATATCTTAAAATTTAAAGTTTTAAAAATAGAAATTTTTAGTAAAAAAAGTATAACAATCCGGTTGTTTGAAGTTTTCATCCTCTAAATAAAAAACAATAAACCATAATGATTTAATCGTGTAATGTTTTGATATCTTCGGATTACTTTTAAGAAACTTTTAAACGAATTAAAGGGTTATAAAAAATCAACATTTAGATAACTGAAGACTCATGCAATTGATGAATCCCCTTTGGTGGGTTCATGTGTCTCTTTTTTATTTAGAGGGTTTGACTCTTTAGGTGGGGAAGAACTTTTTGTCTAAAAAAATCGTGTGACATAATGATTTGAGTAAAACGTAGTGGGTTTTATCAATTTCTTTTGGTGATTCCACTATTGTTCGTGTGTTTATGTGTTTTTAGTTTGAACTTTCTCTTCAAAACATAGTAGTTATTTCCCAGAAACGTCCTCTCGTGTTTATATTTTTCTTGTGATCTCTTCTGTCTCTTTGGCCAATATGGATTTAGAGATTGAAAAAGTTTTAAGAGAAATGTCGCTTAAGGAAGAAGAAACTCCCTTCATTCTCCTGGATCTCCCTGAATATTTCTCTTGCGAGCATAACGCACTTAGCATCATCGGCCGTACTCTCAACCCGTCATTTCAACCAATGAAAGACCTTATCCTAGACATGCCTCGAAAATTCAGAGTTTATAATCGTGTCCATGGTATAGCTCTCAGCAAAGACCACTTTCAATTCAGATTCAAGTACAAAGAAGACTTGGAGGAGGTTCTCCGAAAGGGTGCTTGGACTTTTAATGAATAGTTGGTGGTGATGGATAGATGGTATCAACAAGAATCGGCAGATTACTTGAAGTTCCTCCCTGTTTGGATCCAAATACAAAACATACCAGTGAACCACTATACTGAAAAAGCCATCATGACCTTTGGAGAATTTGTTGGTCAGGTTGTGGAGGTTGCCTTTGATCTGTTATGTTCCCAACAAAAAGACTATGTGAGAGTCAAAGTCTTATTCGATGCTTCGAAACCAGTACGCCGATCACAAGACGTGACTCTCTGAAATGGAGACTCTTTTAAATTTCTGTTTGACTTCGAAAGAGTCCGGAAATGGTGCTACATTTGTCAGCGCCTTACTCATGAAAAAGATCACTGTCCCCTTCTCCTTCAGGTCCGGAAAGAAGTTACAGTCCAGAAGGTTGATCCGCCTCTGCCAGTGGCTGATCCGTCCCCTGTCATCGCTGAATCAGACCTGCTATGGGGAGTCCTATCTGAATCACAAGTTGGAAATGATCCGCAGACGGGTCGTAGACGAGTGGCTCATGAGGTATTGCAAGAAATGCGGCAGTACTTGATGGTGGATGATGAACAGGAGTGCAAAGCGAGATTTCTTCGCATTCAATCCACGGTGGCTGAAGTAGAGAAAGATCCAATCTCTCAAAATCAAATGCTGAGCCTTGAACCTCTACTTGTATGCCATTCGAACCTTGGTAAAGGAAAGGATATTGTTTTCAACTATGATTGAAAAGAAAAGAATGCAGTGGAGGAGCTTACTGGGGATAAACTCCTATCTTCTGCAATCAGATCAGAATTTGCTTCAGTAGCACAAACTGCTCCTCTGCGATCTATGCCTAACACTACTAATTTTTCAAATTCTATGACTCAGGATCGAAAGAACTCTACGGTTCAAAGAGCTGTCTTGTGCGAGGTAAGCTCATCTGGGGTTTAATCGATTGTTGCCAGAGGACGCAAAAGACCTTCATGGGGTAGACGTCTTGTTGTTGCTTTGAAAAAGACAAACCAGACGATTAACAAGTCAGTTGGTATCACATACAAAAGAAAGACACCATAACTTTTGGGAACTCCATCCAAGCAGGCTAAGCTAAAGGAGAGAGAGACTGCTCCGAGTGAGGAACGGTCAAAGCAAGTATGAAAATATTTAGCTGGAACTGTCAGGGCCTTGGTCCGAACCTGACAGTCAATCGTCTCAGGGAATTGAAAAAAAAAATTTCTCTGAGATATTGTTTTTAATGGAAACGAAGAACTCAAGAAATGTTTTAGCCGATTTGCAAGTGTGGTTGGGATATGACAGAGTTTTCACAGTGGAACCGATTGGTTTGAGCGGTGGTTTAGCGGTATTTTGGAAGAACAATGTACAGTTGAATTTTCAGTTTGTTAGTCAGAATATTGTAGATATCGATGTACATTATGGTAATCTTAATTTCTTCTTATCATGTGTGTACGGTGAACCGGTTTCCAAGTTTCGGCATATTTTCTGAGAACGGTTAACGCGCATTTGTTTACAAACAAAGAGTTGTTGGTGCCAAATTGGGGACTTTAACAAGATCCTCCATAGCGGAGAAAAACTCGGCCGACCGATTCGAAGTGAACCTTCCTTTTGTTTTTTGATGATATGCTCAAAGCGTGTGACATGACTGAGGTCTCGAGCTCGGGTAATGGATTTACATGGGCTGGAAAGCGACTTTCACATTGGATCCAAGCTAAAATTGACCAAGCTTTTGGGAACACATCATGGTTAAACCAGTTTCCTAAAGCTCATCAAACTTTTTTAGATAGAACGAGTTCGGTTCACCGTCCGATATTGCTACTGTTGTTGGAGGAGAAAAAAACTTTCCCAGATCAATTCCGATTTGACCACAAATGGATTGAGAAAGATGTAGTCAGAGAGGTTGTTGCTCAAGCTTGGTCTTCTGGAACAGTTCTACCAGCTACATCCGTCATGTCGCGAATTTCTCTCTGCCGCAAAGGACTGAGCAAATGGAAAAAGCTAAATACAGTCAACTCTTTTGACTGCACTCAGCAGCTCAAAGTTTCTCTTGAAGTGGAATCATCCTTGAAACATCCTTGTTTTGGACACATGAAAGCATTGAAAAGGGATCTAGCAATTGCTTATAAAGAAGAAGAGCAATATTGGAGACAAAGGAGTCTAGAGAAATGGCTTAAACTTGGTGATCGTAACACTAAGTATTTTCACTCAACTGTAAAGGCTAACAGAGCTCGCAAATGGGTACAAAAACTAACTGATGAAGTTGGTCGAGATCATCATTTTGAGGAAGATAAAGGGAAATTAGCCACATAATACTTTCATAATCTTTTCCAGTCTTCGTCCCCTGCCAAAAACCTTTCTTTCTTTGATGACTTTCAACCACGAGTATCTCAAACAATGAATGATGCGCTAACATATACCATTTCCAAAGAAGAGATTGCTCGTGCGGTTTTTGCCATTAGTCCCTCGAGCGCTCCGGGTGCAGACGGTATGAATGGTATCTTCTTCCAAAAGTTTTGGGATGTTGTTGGTCCGACAGTCACAAAAGAGATACTTGATTTTTTCCACTCGGGCACATTCCCGTCAGACTGGAACTACACACTCCTCTGTATGATTCCTAAAACTGAGGTGGCGACATCTATGAAAGACCTTCGCCCTATAAGCCTCTGTTCCGTAATCTACAAGATTGTAGTGAATTATCTCGTGAGTAGACTTAAACCTTTCCTGTCAAGTATTGTTTCTCAGACTCAATCGGCTTTTGTTGAGAAAAGATTGATCTCTGACACTATCACCATATCACATGAACTTGTCCACAACTTACAAACTCATACATCCATCTATACTTCTTTCATAGCGGTGAAGATGGACATTTCGAAGGCTTATGACCATATCAAATGGAGTTATTTAGAACATCTTCTCCGAGCTATGGGTTTTCATGATTGATGGATACTTTGGACAATGTATTGCGTTAAGTCAGTGAAATACTCGATTTTACTCAAAGGACAAAAACATGGATGTGTTACTCCGGAACGTGGTTTGCGCCAAGGTGATCCGTTATCGCCTCTCTTATTCGTCCTTTGCACTGAAGGATTGATTTATTTGTTGCACAAAGCAGAACGTATGGGTATAATTGAAGGGATTCCGTTTGATCCATCGAGTCCGATGATTCATCATCTCCAATTTGCCGATAATAGCTTATTTCTATGTCGAGCAATGGTGGAGCAAAACAATGTTCTGAACTCTATTATGATGAATTACGGCTTTGTTTTTGGCCAAGTTATCAACTTCTCGAAATCATCCATTACCTTTGGAAGTCAGGTAGCCGTGAGTATCAAAACTTAGATACAAAACACATTAAATATCTTTCAGGAAGGAGGAGCAAGATCTTATTTGGGTTTTCCCGAATGCTTCAGCGGTTCGAAGATAGACTCAGCTACATTCATGAAAAACTCAAGTCCCGACTGAGTGGCTGGTTTTTTCGCCATTTTTATGAAGTTGGTAAAGAAATTATTCTCAAATCTGTGGCTATGGCAATGTCGGTTTACGCTATGTCTATCTTTAAGTTTCCAAAGACAACATGTGCCAACCTTAACAGTGCGATGGCTGTGTTCTGGTGGAGTGCCTATGAGGATAAACGAAAAATTCACTGGAGTAGTTGAGACAAACTATGTCTTCCGAAAAAGGATGGCGGACTCGAATTTTAAAGATATAGAACTTTTCAACCAAGCCCTTCTTGCTAAGCAGGCTTGGCGTGCATTGAATGAGCCTAATAGCCTATTTGCCAAGGTTTCGAAGAGTAGATACTATGTACATTCTGCTATTTTGAAAGCAGGCCACATCTACAATTCTTCTTATATGTGGCGTAGTCTTTTACATGGAAGAGACTTATTGGTCCAAGGCCTTTGAAGGATGATTGGTAATGGTCGAGCTACCCATGTTTGGTTAGATCCCTGGATACTAGATGGCTCCATGAGAAGACCATGAAATATAAATCGTACCACTGAACTCAATCTAACGGTCTCTGCTTTGATTAATCCACATACTTCTGCTTGGTGTTTGGAAAAACTCTCTTATATCTTTCTCCCTGAAGATATTCAATGCATACTGCAGATAAAACCAGTGGCTTCATCAGAGGATTATTAGATTTGGAGACATAATAAGGATGGAACTTATTCGGTAAAGTCTGGATATTGGTTGAACCAACAAGTTCACCGATCTGAGCTTCTCTTTTCTGCTAGCTCTCAGCTTTCTATTAATCCAACAAAGACTGCTTTATGGAAGATGAATACAACTCCAAAAATTAAACTTTTTATGTAGAAGGCCCTTAGTGGAGCTTTGATTGTTGTAGCTGAGTTAAACCGCAGAGGCATACCGCTTGATCCGCCTTGTCAACTATGTAGAACAAAAAAGGAAGATATCAACCATGTTCTCTTTATTTGCCCGTCGGTAAGATCAACTTGGGCTCTAGCCAACATTCCTACATCTTTTGTTGGTTTCCACCAATCCTCTGTGTACGTTAACTTTATCTCTCTGTTGACAATATATAAGTCTCTCCTCGTTTTGCTTGAGATCAGACAAAGAATTCCTTGGATTCTCTGGATATTATGGAAAAATTGCAACAAAATGGTCTTTGAAGGTATCCAGTTTCTTGCGCAAGAAAGTATTAACAAAATCACAAAATGATGTGGATGAATGGTTATATGCTCGGAATCGATCTGCAGGTCATGTGGTTTTCAGCATTAGCCATAACTCCCATAGCTCTCTTTGGTCTCCTCCTCCTAATGGTTGGTTAAAGTGCAATATTGGGCTACCTTGGTCAAAGGCAAAACAGATGGGTGGTGCCTCCTGGATTATTAGAGATTGTAATGGAAAGGTTCAATTGCACAGCCGAAGAGCTTTTCGTGGCGTGACTAATCTTATTGACTCGAAACATCTTGGACTGCTATGGTCTATCGAGAGCATGTATAGCCACAAAATTTCCAAAGTAATATTTGCGTGTTATGCTAAGGAGTTGGTAGGGGCTGTGACACGACCACCAGAATGGCAAGCTTTTTGTGGTCATGGTGCATAACTTATAGTTGCACTGGGTAATATTTTAGATTGGAAGCTGTCAGTTGAAAGTGGAGATGCAAATAAAAGTAATTTTTTGATTGCAAGAAGTGCCACATTGGAAGATCGATGACAATCATATGTTGTTAATGGACCTCCTTGTTGGCTTGAAGAAACTTTGGTTTTAGAGGTGAAGAACTCTCAGTCTTAGAGATTGAGTTGTCTTGGTGTGTACAGGGTTTTAGCCTGTTCTTATTTTCCTGTTTGATCCCTTTCTATCTTCATAATTCCTCTGTTTTATTCCATGTTCTGTTTTTTCTTTTTTTCCTGTTTTTCCTATGTTTCAAAAATGTCAAACTTATGTGTTACATGGCTCTTATTCTCCGAGATGTTAAAAAAAATCAACATTTAGATAAAAAAGTAAAGATATTTATTTTTGCATACCACAACCGTATTCTTTTTTTCACACTCACTATCTTTTAACCAATCCATGTTCTTTTTTGCTATAATATCTTTATAAATATTTTCAAAAATATTCTTTAAAATCCGTTACTAAAATCAGATATATGTAATCTTCTTAAATCTTTAAACACATATATTCTCTTGTTTCCATCATTTTATGATTTCTGTTTCCAAACTAATGACTTTTTTTCTCTGTAGTTTCATTCTAAAAAATCAACTATGGATCATGAAAGGTAATCTAGAGAACTGCAAGATCAATTTGGAGATGAAGATATTATAGATCAAGAAGAGTACGTTTCTCCACAGAAATTGTGAAAACAAAAGATAAAGGTACTCTTAATACTTTGTGGTGGTTATTGATGTGTACGTATTTTACATATTATAGCTTACAGATTAGTAGAGTTTTCTTTGCATTTTAGAACTTTTTAAATCACTTTAAGTTGTTTTTTGAGTTTTAATTTGGAAACATCATATAGATGTCTAGGAAGTTGCATTTGTACATTCTTCTCCTCTTTTCTATCCTATTTCAGGTTACCTTGATGATAACGGACGAACTCGGAGGCTCGGAAGCAAGAACGGACATGTTTGACACCAAGCAAAAGAAGCTGGCGGTTTAGGCCAGTCTGGCTGGCGGTCTGCAACACACTCCTGGACCGCCAACCCTCTCCAGCTCACTCCTGGCGGTTCACCGAGGTCTGGCTGGCGGTCCACAACCCCCAGCTCAGACCGCCAGCCTCACCTGCAAAGAAAAATGACTCTTGGTTCGACCCGGTTTGTCTCGGGTTGACCCGACCCATTTCTTATTTTATATAAATACTACTCATTTCCACTCTAAGAACCCTAAGTTTTCTCTTCTTTTTAGTTTTGTTGATAAAAACATTGATCTTTGTTGAATCTTTGCTCTTTAATTGAAAGTTTTTATCTTTTCTATCTTATTTATGTTCCTCATCAGGATTATGGCTTTAGATCATGTTTATACATGTTTTAGAGTTCTGATTAGTGAGTAGTTTCATTTGTGGTTTATGGGTTAGGTGGATTAGAATAGATCGAAGTATTGATTTATATTGCAAAGGGTTGGATCTTATTAGATTCATATGATTGAGGAGCATTTAATGCTAGATTTGATTTGATCATTCAATTTCTAGAACTTAAGGCTTTCACATCCTGAAGGTGTTTGATGAAATGCCTAAGAGAACATTAGGATTGCTAAACATACTTGGCCTATAGGATAAATGATCAAGGTGTTTAGTGGGTGTTTAGTGGGTGTTTTGGCTTGTATTTAATGATAGATAGACTTTAGATCACTATCGGGAGATTGAATTGATTTAGAATTTTTCAAATGGATTAGGATTATGGGAGTGAACTAATTAAGCTCTTGCCTTGTCCCTGAATGGCGTTTTCATTGTTGACCCTTGCATCTTTGTCATATTTAGTCTACCTAATCATTCGCTTTGCCCATGAACCACATTTCTCCATTTCTTCATCTCATCTCATCTAGTTCGTTTATTGTTTGGTTTTACATTTATAATTTGCTTTGTTTGTTTTGTTTATTGAATTGCTCAAACCACTATCTAGTATAGGATTAGATTAATGAGCTCATCATTAGAGTTAAGTGTGTAGACATTGCTCCTTGTGGATCGATCCTTCACTATATTACAAGGATTGTCTTACTCTTGGAATAAGTGTTGGTTTAATCTCGATAGAGAATAAATCTCTATTAATTATTCTAATTAATCCAACACAAAATTTCAATGGTAATACTATTGCTTGAATCTAAAATTTTCTAGTTTGAAACTGTATTCAGATATGAAAAGGATTCAAAGAATCTCTAATCATGAGGAGGTTACAATCATATTAAGAGGAAGAGACGATTGAACAGTTACGTGAAGACAATAGAAGTGAAGAATCATAAAAGTAAGACATATTTCATTAAACATTAAGATGAGAAATCGTAGTTTGATCGTGATTTTGCTTCAAATTACAATTTCTTCAACAAAAGCATAGATGAAATTTTATTTTTAATAATTCTTTGTAAATGAAAGTTTATTAGTATTTTGTAATACAATTTCTGTTTCAAAGAAATAAAATTTGTCAGTATCTTATAGTGATATTTAGTAAAATTTAATTAATTTTATTGCTATTTAATATTATAAAATAATTAATTATTGTTAAAATATTTAATAAAATTTAATTATTAAAATTAGTTACTTTAAAATATAGTTGATTAAAAAATTATTAATTTAATAATTACGAGCATCATAAAAATCACATAAAAGCTGACAAAAATATTAGCGTCAATTATTTACAAGTGATTTAAATATTTTAACATCAGTTGTAATAAATGTAGCAAATAATAGTATCATTTATACTAATTGACTCAAATTTTAGTATCAATTGTTATGATTGATGCAAATTTTTACTTCATTTTTTTCAAATGACACATATTAATATCGTTTAGAATAAACGATGGAACTACTTGCATCAATCGCAAATTGGAATAAAAAGAAATTGGAGTCACCACTTTCAGAGTTAGTTATAAAATTGATGCAAATTATTTTATGTCAATAAAAATAATGTAAACATATATTATAAATGATACAACATTTGTTGTAGTGGTTATATCAATTCAAAATTGGCCTTATCAGTTGTTCGGTCTAATCTTTGATGCATGTTATACGGTAAACAAATATACTAACAAACATAATCATATGTGAATTAAGTTCTTTCTATCTTCGTGATAAACGCATGTATGCTTTGTTCATGCAAGCAGTTCAAGTTCAAGACAAATATGTTTTAGTTTCATAAATAGTAAACCTAGAAACTCATGCTTTTAACAAATTGTTACCTTTTTGTGCAAATGGTATTTATGTATCTTGATATCCTCGTATCTATTACAAGTGACACTGCTTTTCTACCTTCAGAACTCTATGAACAAAGCAAACTTGAAAAGAATAATTCAAAACATGGATCAATCAAATGTCATCGATACTTTGTTCTTGATCATTTGGATTAATCTCCAACCTATTTAACCACTATTTATAAAATTCCCTTCTTACAATGGATAAGATAATGAGATGTTCAAAATTTAAAAGTTTACTAGTTTAGTATCTCATTGAAGAGGATAAAAGGATCTTATACTACATTGAGCTTTGCAGGCCATTTGTTAAGCCGAGTTTGCAAATTTAAGCGCACATTAGAGACAAAACAGAACCATGATTCTAAACAGAACATTGTATTCTGTTAAGAGAAAAATATACGTTTCTCCACTTTGTATGCTCTCATGATCATCAAAACAGAAAATATTAGAATCTACATAAACATAAAGAACTCAACATAGGTAATGTTTCTTCAGAACTGCATGTGGGTAAACTTTCCCTTATTAGCCTATTAAGCAAAGAAAATTGGATCTTGTTAAAACAAAATAACATAGCATGAGAAAGTACCTCATGTATCCTTGGCTTTAATTATCTTTATTCACATTACCAAATTAAAATTTCTATGTGAGAATCATTATCAACTTGCATATTTGGATGAAGATGGATTGCTAACAAGGAATTCAGTGATTTCAGCCTGAAAGTTTTTCATTTTATTCTCGATTCAAAGATTTCAAGTTTCAGATAATTTTATCATTTAGTATGAGGGTTTAAGGGTTTCTTCAACCAATATTTAAACTTTCAAATTGTGTTTAAGTAAAATATCAGTTTTTGAGCTATGATACAATAACTAAATAATTGGAGTAAGACGATGAAAATTGAAGTTTTGAGAATGTAATCTTGGGCAATAACAATTGTAAGATATTTTCGAAGTGTATAACTAAATCTCTTAACTTTTAGTAATCTTACTGAAAACCAAGACAATTGACTCGTTGTTCCCTTCTTTGTATAGAAAGCCTTGTCTAAGTGATCGTCTTTGGGGAAGCTTCTACATTTCCAAAAACTACAAATACAAATCAAAAACCCTCATATTGTCCATCACCATTAGATCTATTGTCAATATTAAAGCTTATAAATACGTAAAGAGATATTTTTTAAACATCAATGGAGAAAGCGTTTAAAATCGAGAAAAATAAACGAAGTCATAGGACTCTATTTGATAGTAAGAAGTTAATGTGGCAAGTTCCTCACTATGAATTGGAAAGTCTCAAATGGTGGCCATCGTAATACCTTCTATGACGTGACTACCAATATTTGGGCTCAATTGTTCATCATTCTTAGGTTAGCCATAAAAAGTTTTCATTGTCATCCGTGCCCGAGATGCAATAGAGGGATGAGCAAGGTAGAATATTTGGTTTTTAAAGGGAGTCGATGGAGGAAATATGAGAGACCAACCTGGTCTTCTTCACGGAGAGATAACTCCTTAAGGGGCATGGATTTTACACTACAAAAAACATATGATTTGCGAGGGAAATTTGCGAGAAAATATTTTCCTCGTAAATTTGCGATGAATTTGCGAGGAGACTGCTACCAATTTTTTTCTATCGCAAATTCCTCGAAAATTTGTGTTGAAAAACTTTGGTTGCAAATTTCTCGCGAATTTGCAAGAAATTTGCGACTAAAAATATTCTTTCGCAAATTTTCTAGGAATCTAGTGAGAGAACATGAACTCCTCGCAAATTTGCAAGGAACTTGCGATCAAAATAATTATTTGAAATTTTTTATTAATTAAAAAATTTGCTAAGAATTTGCGAGGATTCCTCGCAAATTCCTAGAAAATTTGGAGGAATTTGCGAGGAACCCTCGCAAATTATGCCATAAACCTTTAACCCTAACCCGTAATCCTATTCATGCACAATGATCATATTTATTATCTGTTTGTAATAATAATTACTTAAGATTAGACCTTATACGTTATTTAAATGTATTAAAATGGGAACTCGACGATATAAGGACGTTGATATCTCAAAACTTCTTATAATTCGTATACCGTTGTACGAAAGAGTTTATATATATTAAGTCGTTATTAATTATATCGTTTTACGATATGGATACATAAAAATGATTAATTTGAATGTAATTTACATGTTTTTATATCAACTGATGATGTCCCTAAACCCTAAACATTTGAACTTTTTTTTATTAATTAAAATATTTGCTAGGAATTTGCGAGGAAGCGTCGCAAATTCCTAGCAAATTATGCCATAAACCCTAAACCATAACCCTTAATCCTATTCAAGCACCATGATCACATTTATTACCTCCTTGTAATAATAATTACTTAAGATTAGACCTTATACGTTGTTTAAGTGTATTAAATGGGAACTCGACAAAATAACGACATTGATATCTCACAACTTCTTATAATTTGTGTACCGCTGTACGAAAGAGTTCATATATATAAGTCGTTATAAATTATATCGTTTTACGATATGAATACATAAAAATAATTAATTTGAATGTAATTAACATTTTTTTATATCAACTAATGATGTCCCTAAACCCTAAACATTTGAACTTTTTTATTAATTAAAAATTTGCTAGGAATTTGCGAGGGTTCCTCGAAAATTCCTAGCAAATTTGCGAGGAAGCCTTGCAAATTCCTAGAAAATTATACCATAAGCCCTAAACCCTAACCCCTAATCTCTAACTCCTAATCCTATTCATGAACCATGATCACATTTATTACCTCCTTGTAATAATAACTAGGTTGTTGGCCTGCACCCGGTGCGGGCATGAAAAGTTTAGGACAAAATTAACGTTATTTGAGTACTTGTGTGAGTGTAAAAAAATTCACAGGGGTTTTGCTTTGATACTTATATTTTTTCAGATTTTTAGAATATAATTTTATGATATATTTAGATATTAATGTCGATTATCACTCGGTACTTACTTTACGGTTTAGTTTTTCGGTTCTAGTTATTTTGTCCATCCTTAATATCTTCTATATCATAAATAAGATTTTATTAAACCATGAATTTATGTAAGTAAGTTTTAGTTATATTATTTTATTTAATGTTATATAAGAATTGATATATATTTTACTGCAACACAACATAATTAGTATCACCTCTACTACAACAATCAAAATCTGAAGATTAAATCTTTGTCACACATCTTTTTTCAAACATCATTAGACCCAACACAAGTTTTCATAATTTTTTAAGAATAATCATTGTAGTCAACAATTATTTTTTCAATTAGAAAATGACTTAAGAATACCATATAGAAAAAAATAGACTCAGATAATAATTCATTACATCTTTGCTCAAATCTTGTTACCATTAGTAAGTGAAATTTTGCCATTTTTCTATGCTTTCCTCCTAGCTTCTACCTCTACTTTCTTCTTCTTTTCTTCATGAACAACTTCATCGCTTTCTCTTTTTTCTCCTCCAATAACTTAACTAAGTGTTCAAGGCAAATATTAACATCATCTTCATTAGATTTCAACATCAATTCTCACTAACTTCTGATGTAGACATGTATGTTTCCTTTAACAATCTTTCGATTTCTCCTTATTAACCATGTACTCAATATCCGAGTATTTATTAGCCAACATGTAGATAATAAAAGTTGGCAAATGAAAATTTATATTATTATATATAATTTGGCGTAAAACGCTTCAACCAATGCAACAATAAAAAAATAATTTATGCACATTAAACCATTTAGATTTAAAATTAAATATCACGAGAAAAATAGACAAACTATTTATAGAATGTTATCAATTTGAAACATAAATACAAAAACCAAAAATATAAAATTGATAGTCAAATCTTATCATAATTTTCATTTTGTTTAGAAAATTCTTTTAAGTTTATATGTATCGTATTATATAAAGTTGAACGTGTTTAAGTGAACATGATACATAGGATTAGAACATGTGTAATCATTAAAATTTAGATTATGATATGTGTTAATATAATAAAATAGATTATCATATTCTGTTGTAACAGATATATTTATGATGATTAAGTATAAATACGATTTAATACTTTTTCCAATTATGAATTTTGAAACACATTAATTTAGATTAAGAGAGAATCGGTAAAAAAATATAATTTGCATAAAAGTTTTCATCTTTTAATGCATACAAATAATATTCTATTCGTGTAATATTTGACTTTTCATGTATGTCTTGAACATTTATTTCAAGTAATATTTAGTAGGGGTTATTGGTTCTATAATTTTAACGAATTTGAAAGTTTTAGTGGATTTTGATTTTTCTTCACAAATCCAAATATTTTAAAATCATACTAGTGGATTTCATAATATAAAAAAATGGATTTCAAAACTCAAACGGTGAATTTTGAAAAAAAATGTATTTCAAACTTATAATATATCTTATAATAAAAGATGAAATAAATATAAAGATAAAAAAATTTTTCGCCGAAAAACCCATTTCATTAAGTTGGTAACAAACTTTCCGCTAGGGAAAGCCGATTAGGGACCAAAGTGCTTACATGGGTAGAAAGAACACCGCTTAGTGTTTCTTTTTTTGCAAGACTATCGGCGTCAACATTACAAGAATGAGAAATATGGAATATGTTAAAGGATAGGAACGAGTTTTTGAGCCTTGAGAAATCATTCAACTCGGCAGAAAAAGATGGCCAATCCGAGGGAGCTGCGACCAGTGATGTCAATTGCAGGCAATCCATAGCAAAAGCAACAATCTAGTCTACTAGTCTATTACAAGCCTAGATCTAACCCTAACCTAACCACATCTCAAGATCCAAAAGTAGATATACTCACTAAACTCCATGGAACCCAAAAGACATAGAGATGGTCTTTGAGCTTCCATTGTTATAGAGAAATAGATCTAAGAAGAGAGAGATAAGATAAAAGATCCAAAGATCTATTGAAATAAAAGCAAATGTTATTACAAAGTTTAGANTTTTTGTTCTTGAGGCATTAGAGGTCTATTTATACTAAAAGAGATGAGAGAAACCCCTAAAAAGAAGGGTTTTGGCGTCCATGTTGTCAGCCATCGACCCATCTGGTCAATGGGAGCCTACCCAGGGTTGATGGCTGGCAACCTTCAGAAGGAAAGGCTCCATCTTCTGCCTGGGTTGTTGGCCATCGACCCAAGGTTGCTGGCCATCGA
>OVAN01011552.1:0-14601 GCA_900406275.1 Anastatica hierochuntica | reverse complement strand
ATTATTATTATTATTTTAAAAAAGAAACAGTTCTGCAAAAGTTTTCAGCAGAAGGTTTCTCCTTTAATTTTCGTGTTCGTGCAAAAACCGTACAAAAATTGAGTTCTAAGAGAATAAGTTTTTGTATTCGTGCAAAAATCGGACAAAAACTGAGTTCTAAGTGAATAAGTTTTAGTGTCGTGCAAAAACCGTATAAAATCTGAGTTTTAAGAGAATAAGTTTTCGTGTTCGTGCAAAAATCGAACAAAAGCTGAGTTTTATAATAGAATAAGCTTTTGTATTCATGCAAAAACCGGATACAAACTGAGTTCTAATAGAATAAGTTTTCGTTTTCGTGCAAAAACTGGTTGATTTTGATATAATCTAGGTTTTTCTGGATTTCGATAGAATCTGTGTTTCGTGCAAAATCCGGTCAGAGACTTGATTATGATATAATCAAAATGACAACTTCTGACCAAATTCCAGCTGAATAGAATGAAGGGAAGATCTTCTTTAATGATGATCTTTCTGATGCTGAGAATTTGTCCAGATTGGTAAAATGCAAAACTCAAGTGTTTGAGCCCTTGTCTTCGTGATCCGTCAATGAAACTTGTTTGGTAATATGACAGAGGTCCAATTAGCACGTTTCTCAATCCTTTTTGATGATTTAACCTAATTAGTCCCTAAAATCACATATAAGAGAAAACTACCTCTAGAGGTCAAAAAGCATTAAAACCTGTAAATAAATACGTAAAAATCCAACTAAAAATGGTAAAATAATTGTGTTATTAACTCCATGTACTTAACTTCTTGCTTGTCCTCAAGCAAAAAAAACCAAGAATGAAAAAGAATATTAAAAACGCGGAAACAAACCTTTGTTTTCTGAAACATTGCCTCGGGGTCCTCTCGGTCATCTCCACACAATAGCACCAACCTAGAGAGATCAACATCCACTTACTCCCCTTTCGCTTAGCAACCATCCCGATTCGAGCCAGAATCACAAAAGAAAACAACATCTCCACTGGTTCCTATTAATTCTAAGGTGCAGTCTCATCGAGGGAATATCGATCTAAGAACAATTGACTCTTTAGTCAATCAAGTTTCCAGCCACATATTAACCTTTGTAAAGTCCTATCCCGTTCTAATTTTGTGCTTTAGGGGTTGATTTTTTTCCTACTTTTCTAGTGTATAATTTTATTTTTTCTATCAAACCTTTAGAGAATCGATTTTTCTCTACTTTCCCAGGGTATCATTTTATTTTTTTCTATCGATTTCTTTTTCTCTATATTTTTTTCTTCTTTCTTTTCTAAATTAAGTAAAAGTGGAATAAGTCTCGATGAGTCTATAGGGTTTAAAATTTTTAAGATACTTGCCCATTTTTGCTCATTTCATCAAACCTTAAAACCATTTTATAAGAAAGAACTAGTATAAGGGATATTACTCACTAGGAATTAGTGTTAGGCCTGAAAGAGGAGTCTATCCAGAGTATAACAAGCCATAAGATGAGAAATTGGATTCATTTTAAGGGTGGAATCATCTTTGAAAATCCGAGTCCTAACGGGACATGGTCGTCCTGGTAGATCGATCCACTTATAGGTTTCCGTTCAGTAAAATCTGCAGTTAATAACTAATGTAGGAATAACACGAAAATTAGCACAAAACAAAAAAAATTTCCACCAACATAAGATCATAGAATCCAATCCGTTTTGACTCAATAAAACATAATAATGACTCAATAAAAAGAAAAAGTACATAAGAAAAAAGAAAACGTCATCAGTAACAAATAAATCCCCTCGGACTTACCTTGCACCGTCTCAGTGCAAAAGCAATCAAATGTTGGGAATAACTGACTCAATAAAATAAAAATAAGAATAAAATAAAAATGAAAAGAAAATGACTCAAACAATGACACCTGATAAAGACTCAAGAGTCTGTGGAATGTAAATCATCCGAGGTGTGGCTGCTCACAACTACGTCCAGATCTTGTGTGGGAGTGTATCCTGTGTGGACTGAAGAGTCACTCTGAGTCGTGTCTGATGTCTCAACTGCATCCTGTCCAAAGTCTGAAACTAGATAGAAACTCTCTAAGTCTCCATCGTCAGTTGTCTCAACTCTCTCTTTGCGAGTACTCCTGAAGACTCCTGGTATTGCGTGTCTCAGAACACGAACAACTCTACTCATCATCCTCACTAGTCGAACTCTCCTACTCCTCTTGGTAGCTAGAGCAGCTTGAAGATCCTCTAAAGATTCTGCCTGTGGTACAAAATCTGAAGCAACCATTCTTTTAGGAAGTCATCCTCCTACTCGTGCATCAACCTTGGTGATAAACGCCTTGGTTCTATGATAGTCCCTCATGCCAAGGATGGAACACTATGGAGATCTCCGTAAAATTTGTGAAGGAAAAGGGTCGAAGTGTGACCTTCCTACAGAGATGGAAGTGACGAGCAAGGAAAAATGTATCAGGCTGACTATGTGTCGTGAAGAGGCACGAACTGGTAAGCGAAGGTCTCAGTGCCCTGAATCCATCCCGCAAGATATTGAGATCTAGCAAGTGATGAAAGATCCAGCGATCCACTACAATCCATAGGTGTCTCAACACACAAGTATACTCCTCTAGAAGTGAGGATACCAGTGATGATCTCTCCAAAATGAGACCTGTAGCTAGGCTTTCTACTCTCCTTGGGAGCCTCGTGCTTAACATCTATCATTCTCCTAGCAATGAGAGCGTCATAGTTGGCTCTCTAAAGACTAGCAACAAAAAGAGAGAAGGGGATGAAGAACTCATCTCTAAGTACTGAACTCTGGTCGGTCATACATAAGATCTTCTGTGAAATGAGCCTATGCACATACCGAATTGCTAGATGTCCTATCTTGGCCTCCTTCGAATGCCCGAGCCTAAGTGTCTCATGAGCAAATTGATCGCAGATGGCGTAGGCCGAATGTTTCGAGCTAAACTTGGATTCATCTAATCACTCCAAATGCAAAATCTCACACAACTCACTAATAGTCAAAAGAGTAAGGAGTACCTCTAGCCAAGAAAGTGAGAACTCCATCTTGAGCCTTAGCTCATTTTTCCTTGGGATATGAAAGCTCAATAGTGCTACAGAACTCCTCAGTAAGCTCCTCATAGACCGAGAAAGAAATCTCTACAAAAGCTCTCAACATCAAAGCATCCAAGAACCAAGTGACATCTCTTGTCAATCCAAAAGCATCAAGCGTTGGCAAGTGAATCTTCAATGGAGCTTTACCCTTTATGATTCCAAGGACTGTCCCATAATCGAAATTTGGATCCAACCTTGGTCCAACAACTCTTCTTCTTGTTTTCGTAGGTGCCAAAACCGTTAACTTAAGTCCTTTAGCTCTTGATATTCTTTGCTTCTTTGGTGGTGGAGACTTTGGCACATCATTTCTGATTTGAGAAACCGGAACAAAAACCATCTCTTCTCCTTGTGTCTCTTCTCCATTCTCATCTGATTCATCACTCAAAGTAGCTTCACTCTCACTAGCTATATTGTTTCCATGCTTCTTTGTCACCTTCTTTGAATCTTTCTTAGTAGATGTTTTCAAATTCTTGGATCTTCCGGGTTTAGAAGGATTGCTTGTCTCTTTAATTCTTTAAAGCTCTTTCCTTTCAGATAGCTATCCTTGTTGATTTCCTCACATTCTCCTCATTGTCCATTGCTGAATATCCAAAAAAATCAAAACTCAAAGAGACAATGACTCTCTTGAAAAGTTCAAAGAGAATCCATTTATGTTCTTAAGAGATTTGTAATAGAAAAAAAACAACTAAATTATATGAGAAACAAATCAAAAGCATCAAACAAGCAAGAACTCAAATTTTTCAAAAATTCAAAGTCATTTTTCAGATTCAACACACTTAGCCAAAAATCATCACCAAAAATTTCAATTTGTGGTCACATGATGAAAAATAACTAGCATATCCTAGTTATACATAAAGAAATGGCTTTGAACAAGCAAATTTATTAAATTTAAACACTAAATTTCTGATTTTTTATGCTCCCAAAATTTAAAATTTTTAAATTTCAAAATCTAGTGAAAACAAGCTATTTAATATGTTCTAAGTGTAATCCATGAACCCAACAAGGTTTTCTAAAGGAAATCTCTAAGAATCAAAATAAGAAAAGCCTAAATCTAAGAAATTTATAAAATCTTAAAACTTGTACATTTAAGAGAAAGAGAGTTTAAGAACATACCTTGATGCTTGAATGATGAAAGGAATGAGATTCTTCAATGGAAATCAATTTAACATTAGTAGAAGAACAAAAGATTTTAAAGTTTTGAGATTTTGTTCTTTAGGGTTCTAAGACTTGTTAAAGAGAAAGAGATGAGTTTTAAGATTTTTAGATCCAAAACTACTAAAGTGAAAACCCAAACCTTGTTTTTTCTTTTCTTTTTCGAAATTGGTTTAATATTTTAGAGAAATTTGGTTTCTTTTTGTAAAAATTAGGTTTTGGACACAAAAATTTAAAATTTGAATCATATACCTAAGGACCGGTGGTAGGTGGCCTTCATTTGACACGGACATCCCGTGGATTTCTCGCCAACCGATCACGAAACACCACAGACGAGCCATACAACCAGGTGACCGGTCTCGTATAAATCCTCGGCAAAGACCGGTCCTGGGAGTCACGCCGAACAGTCGTGGAGCTCCAGCTGAGGCACGCGGTTGAGACACAATCCCATGGAAATCGGTTGGGTGTCCTGACACGGCGTAATCCAGTTCTGGAGCATTCGTCGGCCGGTCAGGACGTGTTCTTGACCGTTTTATGTTTTTTCTTGGCCGTTTTGCGTTCCGATCGGTCGAATTGAATTCCAAACGGTCAGTTAGTGTTCCAGGACGTTCTTTTTGGTACTAAATTTTTTTTATAAATTTTTTACGGATGATTTTCCCGAAAGGATTGAAAACACGGTCATTTAGACATTCTTGAGTTCATGAAACATCTTTTTGCCTGGATTAAGAACTTGTTTGGATAACTGGTCTTTGCTGCTCGAATTTTTAAGGTTACATGATGAATTTTTAGTATGCTAACTAGATTCTTATATGAAAATATCAATTTTGGCTTAGCCAAACTCATTGGCTAGCCAACAAAGACGTAATGTTAGTCAAAAATTAAAATTTGAAAAATCAAAATTCTAACTGGGCTGTTTTGTTCATAATGGTCACTTTGCTCAGGCATCGTCGATGGTTTGAGTTGATTTGTTTGGCGGGTACTGGCAATCTCCATTTTTCCTTTTTGTTAAGAAACTTGATCCTCTGGGCATCTTTTGATTTTGACTGTTCCATGGTTGTTTTCTCTCGGGCATTTCACCTTTCATATAGTGTTAGTTAATAAAAAATGAAGTTTGGGGGTTTGTATACCTCTTTTGATACTGTTTAAGACGCTTCGGGATAACTATCAGTGCTTCAGTATGATCGAATGATGACATTTTTCAAGCTTATTCTTCTTGGTTCTTCATGATATTATTGCTTTGTTCCAAGAATTTTTGATATGAGGATTTAGCTTGATTGGCGGTCCTTAATATCCTTCTCCAGTGTGGAATGAATGTTTGGAATGGTCCAAGAGATGACTTAGATGATTTAGTCCCGCTTTCTTGCCAAACTTGAAAAATTGATTTTGAGGCATTTTGCTCCCGACACTGGTCGACTGCAATACTGTGCCACACTCCTATATTTTGGCATTCATCACCAAGTCACAGCAACTTTCAGGTTTGTTCTTGAGTCCAATTTTTTTTTTGTAATTTTCTTGAATTTCTAAAATCCTGCAAAAATAAAAACTAATTATTAGATATCTAAATAAGTCCTAGCAAAATTAAAAATAAAAATTAAAATCATGTGGGTTGCCTCCCACAAAGCGCTTGTTTTGAGTCTTTAGCTCGATTCCTTTCAGTTTTTAGGCGTGATCGGTTTCCACTAAAGGAATTGTAGTTCCTTTAGCTTATTGAGTCTCTAGAATTGGTGGTGTAAAGGGTGGTTTGAGATCATCAAGCGTGCCTCCAATAGCTTCATAGATCACAATTGCCTTCGGGAATAGCTTAAGAGTATTCTCGAGCTTCTTCTTGTAAATTTCATTGTTCTTCTAATCAAGATCAAAGGGGATTCGGATCTTGACTTTGGCATAGGACATTTGCAGAAAGGGTCAGTTCATACCTCGATGGCACAAGAATCTCTCTTTGCATCCATTTTCGCCCGTTTTGAAGGAATTGGCATTTTGATGGATGTAGCTTCTTTCTTTGAGACTTGCTGTATTTTATGGCTATTTCCAGGGTCTAGACTAACCTTCTTGTCCTCCAAAATAGCTTCATTTACTCTGGAGTTGTAGCTCACAGCACGGTAATAGACTTGCTTGTTTACTCTCGCTAAGCAAATCCTTTTGTTCAGGAAATTGAAGGTTGCTGCAGTAGTAGCTAAGAATTGGGAACCAAGGATCAGTGGATTTGTCTTACCTCCTTTAGTAAAGAAAACTTGAAAGTCAGTAGGTATGAGAAATACACCTACTTCAAGAAACACATCCGACAAAAATCCATACGGTGTGGATGTAGACATATCAGCATACTCGATAGAGATTCGAGATGGTCGGAAGTTTGAGAGCCCTAAGTCCAGAGCCATGTTTAGTGACATCATATTCACATTAGCTCCAATATCACATAAGAAATCATCAATCCTAACTTTATTTATTGAACAATGAATGATGAACTTTTCTGGACATTCGATCTTTTCTAAAGGAATCGTCTTGAGTCTCTTCTTGTAAGCTCTCTTAGATTTGTTTGGTAAATGATCAAGAGGTGATTACCTTTAAGATTTCAGTTCTACAAGAGGTGTCTTAGCAGTAGACACGACTTGCATAGCTTCCCTTAAGTTGGCGACCTTGCAGAAGGATTTCGCTGGGTTATCTTGTTTCTTGACAGCTTCACTCGTTTGAGTGATTTAAACTTCAAGCTTCTGGACATGAGTAAGAATGGCTTCATAATTCGTTTTAAGCTCATTGTAGATGTTTTTCAGCCTCTCATTAACCTCCTTGTGGTTTTGTTTCATCTCTTGAGAGATTTGCTTCAGTATTGTCTCAAGCTTGCTCTCTTGCTGATTCGATGCATTGGCTTGAGGATAAGTGAATGGTTTCTTCACTTAGTATATTCCTTTATTAAAATGTTATTGCTTAGGATGATAGGAAGCTCCTTGTTGGGCATTTTGAGGTGGATAGTACTGATCTTGAGGGATCTTTACGTTAGTGTTCAGGTAGGAAAAATTTGAGTTATTTCGGTATCCTTTATTGTCTCCCTTGTTTTCAAAATTTCCACAAATGTAGTTAACTTATTCCTCATTCCCCTATGTTCCATATTCTAAATACTCCATATTTGGAGTCTTGTTGGCATCTCCAATGGTCTCGACATCATGTACTCCTCATCTATCTTTTAGTAGTTGAGAAATCATCGTCTTTAGCTATGAAATTTGCGCATCTTCTGTTAAATGGTTTGATCCACGCACGTTTCTATCATAAATAGGAACACTATTGTCGTCACTAGAACATAGGTTCTCGATCAAAAGCTTGGTTTCAGACACGGATTTAGTAATAAATTCCCAGGTGGAATTTGTTGTGGGTTATCAACTCTAACAAGTGCGTTTCCTCTTTCTGGTTGGTTTTGTGGAACGGGGGGCAGCACCAAGAGGTTCTTGTTGGTTTCCTTGGACTCCTTGAAGTCCTACAACAGCAGGTAAGTTGGCGTGAGATTGAAGAAGGGAAGTATGGGTGATCACAAGTCCATGGCCAGTAGCTATGTCTCCTTGCTTAGTGAGAACGGTTTAAGTGTCCACAAGATGTGGCTACCCGTGAGGAGGATTCTGGTTCGGATTTTACATACCAGCTAATTTTTCTCTCTTTTGTCTCCTTAAGGTACGTTCAATGATGTCAATGGCAGGATTGGCTGTAGATGGGTCGTCCAAAGAAGGTTTCCTTTGCATAAAACCTGAAAAGAAAAACGAAAAAAAAGTAAAAATAGAAAATAAAAACATTCTAAACTAAAATCAATAAAGAAAAGTTTGTAGGTAACGAAACAAGTCCCGAAAACGACGCCAAAAAGCTTGATAGCGTGTCAAGTTTCACACAAAAAGACACTACTGCTGCAAGTGCACAACGTAGATGCAGTACTTCAGGCTATCGATCCCATGAGGACTAAGATATTACACTACGTATTTCAGGATTAATTTAAGCTAAAACAGAAAATAAAAGAGTTGTTTGGTGTATTTAAAAGTAAAAGACAGCAACTTAAAATGATTAACAAGATATAAATCAATGGGAAAAAGCGTCCGACATATATCGCAGAGAATCATGCATCATAAAGTAAACCGATTTGTTTAGGGATTAGAATTAAGAAAAGTCTAGAACTCGAAAGCACTAATTTAGATCTTCTCCACTTTCGAGGTTTGGGATTCTACACTAATTATCAAAGAACCTAGACTTTCGAATGATATTTAAATAATTAACATGCATTAAATAGACACAAGTTTCTATAAGTTCACTGAGCCAAGGTGATCTACTTTTGAAGCCTCCTTGAACTCAACTTGTCAAAAATTTGGTTTAGTGATTTAGCAATATTTTGGAATGAAAATCTACCTATGGATAGACTACTAGATGCGCAAATAAAGTAATCATGCATAAAGATCAACCGAGACAAAGACTATATGAATCCCTGATCAAATACTAGCATCTCATGATAACATGATCTCTTTGAGAAGCCTACAAACCTAACTAATGAACTACTTAGACATGGAGCACAAAAAAAAGCAAGCAATCAATGAGAAAAACATTATTAAATAGATGAAGAGTAAATAAATCTTTTATATGACAAAGTATGGAATTGATCTCTCAAAGGAACACTTCGAAACTTGAAGAATAAAGAAAAGAATCTCTCAAAGCTTTTGATGGCATGTAACTCTCTGTAAAACTTTGTGGCTCTCTCTTTCTAATGGCTAAAAAAAATACTTATAATAATAGCATTCTAAAGTCGTCATTGGTTATGTCGGTTCTTGCGGAATCAAATTTGGTTAAGCGAACCAAAAGTTATGAGTTAAAATATATCTCAGACCATAAAATGTCTCTGTGACCATATTGTGCCAGGAATTAGCACTCGGAAGTGGTGGCAACTCCATCACCCGGTCACAACTTCAAATGTTGCTCCACTTGCTTCGTTTCCGAGATGGAAAGACGTGTCTTCGCTTAAACGGCTATAACTCATCAGTCACAGCTCCAAATGACTTTAAACCACTTGCATTTGAAAACTAACTCAAAATACCAACTTCTTACCGAATTACAGCTTAATCCAATGAAGGGAAGACCTTCGTTCATGATGATATTTCTATTGCTAATAATCTGTCAAGATTCGTAAAATGCAAAACTCAAGTGTTTGAGCCCTTGTCGTAATGATTCGTCAATGAAACTTGCTTGGTAATATGAATGAGGTCCAATAAGCACATTTCTCCATCATTTTTGATGATTTAACCTGATTAGTCCCTAAAATAACAAATAAGAGAAATCTACCTCTAGAGGTCGAAAAAACATTAAAAACCTGCAAATAAATATGTAAACATCCTACTAAAAATGTTTAAATAATTATCATAAGCGATTATTTACTCAAAAAAGACAGTGAAGCTTTAAATTTATAAAAGCATGTTTCCTAACAATCACACAATTCGCAAGTGCACAAATATGTTATTGTAGTACTTAGGAGTCGAACCACAAGGAGCAACTTACCTAACTAGATAGATTTAAACATTAGGAATACACATTTAAGTATAATCTAAGAAAATACGAAAGGTGGGGTTTGTTTTTGGGTTTTCTTAAGATTTTATAAACGAAAGCAAAGCAAGCAAATAAACAACTTAATTAAAAGCAAAAAAACTTAAATAAAGAAGGCAAGCATAAACATAAAAGTGCAAATTTGAAATACAAAATGAACTAAGATGATGGACCATGGGTTGTCGTAATAGATTCACTTAGGTAGACGGTAAAAGAGGTGTTAGATCAAGCTATTAAGCACAAATCCACGACCAAAGATATTACTAGCCTAATCCACTCTCATGGCATTAGACCATTTCCTTATCAATTACATTCACTCAATTCTCGCTTGTTGCAAATGATAAGTCGATTAAGAATCATTAATAGCAAGTAAATATAGTCACTAATCAACCTAGCAATCAATTCTCATTGGCCGAATTGAAATAGCAAATATTTGGTTCTCCTAGACATTTCATCGAGCACCTCTCGGGCGTGAAATGCATACAAGTCTAGATCTTAGTTAGCTAATCTAAAATCTAGCATTAAGTTGACAAAATCCTTTGGAAACCTAAGGCGAGCCATCCCTAACACCAAATTTACAACCTAGACTATGAAAATCTGAACATCCATAGATCCATCAAAAAGACTACTCACAAATGCTAAAGAGAAAGAGTAGAGATGAAGAAATAGAAAGCATAATCATAGATAAAGTTGGGTTTTTGATCCAAGATACAAACTTAAAAATAGAGACTCTTGATCTTAAATATCAAGAGAAAAGTCACCAAAAATTCAAATTTTGTCTAAAAAAATAGTAGGAGAAAAGTTGTATTCACAAAATTAGGTTTAGGGGGTATTTATAGGTGAAAAGGGTGATTTTCGCGTTTGTGCATGCAACTATCGATCCCATGCATGCAACTATTGACCATGCTGGTCGACAATGGCATCCATTTGGAAGCTAGCTTCCTAGTGCATGTGGCTATCAATCCCATGCATGCCACTATCGACCAACATGGTCGATAGCCACATGTATTTGCAGTTTAAGGCTTCTTCTTTGGTCCCATGTTAGCTCCATTGCCTCCACCTTTCACCTTACTAAAATGGAAAAGTAATGCCTTATGCCCAATGTCCTAAAGAAAAGTATAATGGTGAAAAGATATTTAAAGAGCCTATGTACTTCTCAATGATCATCACAAAACCAACTCTTAGAATCTAAGCTAGGTATCCATAAACAATCCCATCTTACTTCTTACTTAAGCTTAGGCGTGAGTTCTTACTTATGGGCAATGCATCTTATCCATTCGGTTTGGGGTTTTAAAGAAAGGGTCTATGTACAAAGAAGTGTAGAAAGAAGAGGGTTCACATGATTTTACGGTGGTTTCTCTCAAAAAGTAGTGCAAGACAATAGGCAAAAACAAGGTGGTAACTGTTGGTGTCAAAAATGGTCATCTCAAAATCAACATCCAAGATTGCATCTCTAATCAAACTTACTCAGAAACACGACCAATGTCTAGACTTACCGTCGTCTAGACTTACTGTCGTCTAGACTTAACGACGTAAAGACTTACCATTGTCTAGACTCACCGTGGTCTAGACTTAACGTCGTCTAGACTTATCGTCATCTAGACTTACCGTCGTCTAGACTCACCGTCGCCTAGACTCGCTATCATCTTGACTTACCGTCATCTAGACTTACCATCGTCTAGACTTACTATCGTCTAGACTCATGGTCGTCTAGACAAGTCTCCGAGCGACGAGAAGTCATCGTCTAGACTTACTATCGTCTAGACTCATGGTCGTCTAGACAAGTCTCCGAGCGACGAGAAGTCATCCAAGTCTAGACAAGTCTCCGTAGATTAGCTATACGGAACCTCGCGTATATCTAATCGTGGACAATCACTCAACGAAGTTCAGCCATCCACAAACGAGTAAGCACTAAAGTTAACATCCGAGGTTTCCAAATAACTCCCGGAAGATCCCGAGATACGAGTTTCGGAACGATACGAAACCACCGTATGCATCGGATAACCGAATCGTTTCGGAGAAACATCCAGACAGGGTGTCTGTCTTGGCCCCAATTGGCACCAAGGTCAAGACGGAGCGTCTGTCTTGGCGCCAAGGCCAACACGGAGCGTCTGTCTTGGTGCCAAGGCCAACACGGAGCGTCTGTCTTGGCGCCAATTGGCGCCAAGGCCAACACAGAGCGTCTGTCTTGGCGCCAATTGGCGCCAAGACCAAGACGGAGCGTTTGTCTTGGTGCCAATTGGCGCCAAGGCCAAGTCGGAGCGTCTGTCTTGGAGCCAATTGGCGCCAAGGCCAACTCGGAGCGTCTGTCTTGGCGCCAAGGCCAAGACGGAGCGTCTGTCTTGTTGGGGTCAAAAACGGTCACGAAAAAATCGACGCCTAAAAAGGACTACGGAGACGTTGATTCCTCCTACGGAAACCAGAATCACAAGGATGTCCTCAAGCATCGAGAGTCTTATCATCCTGGCCGTCTCTTCTCGGACAAGCTTCAAGACTACGAGTATAGTCAATCGTGACCGATCTCACACTATGTTTGTCCGCCCGCAAGCAACTAGAGCATCCGAGTGCTAGAGCTAGCATTAATGGCTTTCATATAACTCTCACAAGGCCACATGATATAACTTTCGGGGCGATACAAAACTACCGAAAGCATCGGAGAACCGCGTCGCTTCAGAGAAATGTCTAAATGCCGATTGACGCCAAACCTACGAACGAGTTAACCAATTGTCGACTGAGCTAGAGGCCGATCTAGACGTTGATTGAAACTAAGACCGGAGGTCCGTCTTGGCGCCAAGACCAGAGCATGGTCTTGGCGCCAATTGGCGTCAAGACAGAAGGTCTGTCTTGGCGCCAAGATATAGAGCTTGTCTTGAAGCCAATTGGCGCCAAGACAAGGGCTCGATCTTGGCGCCAGATAGCGCTAGGACGCGGACAACATTCAGCCGTTATCTGTTGGCTGAACTACGTCCTTTCCGATCATCATTTCCTTCGAATCGTCACTTGATCGTCTCTCGTTTCGTCTCGATTGGAGTTTCCGTCAAACCGTCGTGACGATAATCGTAAGGATTCATACTTTTTGTGGACTTTGTATCGATCGTGTAAAACGATGACGATTAACTTAAACACCGGAAGAGTCTAAACTATACGATTAGTCTTATCATTCCACGAAACTATTACCGCTTGGTCTTACGATAAACGGTTTCTCCGAAAGGAATCATCAAAATCACTTAGCCGCGAAACGGCCCGAAAGGGCCCAAATTGCGATAACAGTGCACTTACGATTTCGGGCGAGAACCGGCCCATTTACGAGAAAAGTTTGCAAGGGTTTCGCGAAAATGTTAAGTTTCGAGAAGATAAGGAAGGATCTCGGAAAGGATATATGCGAGTCGGGGAAATGGAATATTTCCACAAGAAGATATGCATGAATCGGGGATGAAAAAGGAAACGAGCCAAGCCCACGAAGACCTATATAATGGGTGCGAAGGAGAAGGATGAGAAGATAAAGGACAATTTTCGTCACCACAAACACTTAGAAAACTAGGGTTCTTACTTTGTTTCGTTAGCGAGCTGCGTCTCAACTAGGTTACGAGTCTACGCTGTAGTTCTAGGGATTCGTCGCCAAAAGTTCTTGCAGCCACGGCTTAAACACCGGTTGCGTACGCTAAAACACGAATTCAAATAAGATCTCTTTTCCTTTCTTCGTTAATTGTGTCTTTCGATTATTGTTCTTCGTATTCGTTCACGTTTTGATCTACGATTTACTTTCGTGTTCATACTGTTTCACGTCACGAATCCTGTTAATGTTAACTTATCCTCACGAGTCTGATTACTTTATCGTTGTTATACGCATCTCGCTTCATAATCTGTTTCGTATTGTTTTTAGTTCCGTTGTTCATCTTGTTCATCTCAATTTCGTCATACGAATCTAGTTAACCTAAATATCGCAGGTTGTTCGCATATTTGTTTTACTCATGCTTTTTGTTTGATCTTACTTCGCAGCTTAGTTTCATAACCTTAACCTAATTGCTCGTGTTCATCATCTGATCTCATCGCTTTTTGGCCACAGAGAATCCGTGAACCACGTAAACATTGACAGTGAGAATTTTGGTTCCCACAGTTTGGCGCTAGAAGGAGGGTGCACGCGCGATATCTTTCACGCTAATTCATAGATCAGTCATGAACACCGACCAATAGAACAACCAACTAGCTTGCGAAGACGACAACGCCGACGACACCGTTGAAATCACTTCAACAACGAACATCACCGCGGTCAACGCTGACCCAAACATTGCAGCGTTCGAGGAGATCAAAAACATGTGCTCGACTCTCGAAAAGAAGTCGGCAGAACGTGACCAACTCACCAACTCTCTCATGAAACAGGTCGAGGCCTTAACCGCGAGAACCAAAAACATCCTTCCGCGTGGAGCAACCAGACTCCGCGGAAGAAGGCTCAACTTCGCGACTCCGTTTGGAGCACTCTGGGACGCGCAGGAGAAACCATCAGAACATAATCCCGATGAAATCACATCTGTCACAGCGCGAACCGGCGCGAACGATCTCCCGGCTCTCGAGCGAGAGACACAGGGACGCGAGGCCGAGCGAATCGACCTAGANCCCCGAGAAGGGTGAAGGGTCGAGAAACTCGCCGCAATTCTGAGCTCAACGAACCCATGACGGAGGAAGAAGAAAACCTCCTCTGGGTCGAGCAGCAATAGCAGGTGAAGAGCAGGCCAGAGTCGCTAACATAACACGCAAGTCATCTCGCAAAACTGCCAGCGATCTTGACGATCTTCGCGATTACATCGCAAAA
>OVAN01011551.1:0-14602 GCA_900406275.1 Anastatica hierochuntica | reverse complement strand
TCTATTTGTAGTTACTAACCATAAAATTAGTAATGATTATTGGTGTCCACCATAGTTACAAAATGGTCGTTATTCTGATTAAACTTATAGAGTCTTAAAAACGTTTCTAATCATCACAACAAATAAAGTCATAGAGTCGTCGCTAATCTCCAACAGGTAAATGATATCACAAAGAAGTCATAAATTTACAACTATAAATTGAGTTACAAAACAGTCGCTAATATACGACCAAAATATGACGTCATCAAATAATCGTTAATTTGCATCTGTGGTAGAAGTCATTAAAACGTGACTAACTTAGGACTACAATGAAGTCGTACAAATGTCGCTAATATCCAACCCATTTACGCAATTACCAAACCGTCATTAATTTGCCACTCCTAGTTCGGTTTTAAAACGGTCGCTAAGATATGACCAAACACTGTGGTCAAAAACTGGTCGTTCTTTTGCGTCATCTAAAACAGTCTTTAAGACGTCGCTAATTTACCACTCTTAGAGAAGTTATAAAATAGTCGCTAAGATATAACCAAACAATGTGGTCAAAAACTGGTCGTTATTTTGCGTCATCTAAAACAGTTTTTAAAACGTCGCTAATTAGGACTGCAAAGAAATCGTTAAACCGTCACAAATATCCGACGGTTAAAAACGTCGCTAATTAGCGTCGCTATTTTGCATCTGTACATATAGTTATAAAAACGTCGCCAATATACGACCACATAGGAATGTTGTAAAACAGTCGCAAATTAGCGACTGTTTTGCGACTAAATTCTTTTGCGACGAAAAATTAGCGACTCGATGATTTAGTCGCAAATAAGTCGTAAACACCTCTTTTGCGACTACTTCGTGACCAATTTTGCAGTGACGAATGATCTGTTTTCTTGTAGTGGAATGCCCACCCTTATATTTATACATCAATGTGAAAGAGAAATCATATTAAGTTTATATTAAATTAAAAAGAGAGTATAATACTCTTAAGCATAGACTATACATCATAATGAAGAGTATATTATAAGGACATTTAGAAGTTTGATTACGTTTAATATATTTGAAAATCTTTCATTTGTGAAAGAGAAATGATAGTATTTTTTTAAAAATTTATTAGATACTTGGTAATTGGCCAGCACCCTATGCGGATATGAAAAACTTCGTTAAATTATATCACTTTATCGTAAAAAACGATGACGATTTGACACATGTCTAATTTATTGGGTTTTTAAAAATTTTTGTTAAAAAGATATTTGGTTGTTATGTATTTTTTAGTGAGATACAAAACAGTAGTTAACAACATTGTTCTTATCAAACATGCCAAGATTAAAAGCGACACAACACATTAGAGTTTAAGTAATAGAATATCACAGATTGAAATTGCCTACTAAGTATAATTTTGAAAGCAAAATAGCTAAGATTAAAATTGTGAACAATATAGCCAAGTGAATCAAGTTATGTACTAAAACAACGCAAGTGTAACTTTTAATAACAAAAGTACAAAAAAAAACCTGCAAAAATATATATATATATAAACTATTAAATTATTTTAAAGGTAGATATAGGTATTTGGTGCAATTTAGGCCAAATTATTTGATAAAAACATTTAAAAAATCACGTGAGATTACAGAATATTTTGAAACACTTGTTTGTAGAGTACATTCATTGCTTTTGTTTGAGGCCTTTCTTCCTTATCGGTTATCAAGATTTTTAGTCTCGATCTCGATTTAACTCTGTATAGTACAATATATAACTGACCGTGAGAGAACACTGGTCTAGGTAGATACAAACCAACGTTTTGCAATGTTTGTCCTTGACTTTTGTTGATGGTCATCGCAAAAGCTAATGTCACAGGAAATTGTCTCCTACGCATTCTGAAGGGAAATTTGGTTTCAGGTGGGTTGACAAAAATTCTAGGGATCAAAACTTTGTCTCCTTCCACATTATTCCCCGTAATTATACTACCTTCTATCACATGACGCGCTAGTTAAGTCACAATTAGCCTATTACCATTGCATAATCCACTGGTAGTATTGATGTTACATAGATACATGATAAGAGCATCAACCTTGAGTTTTAAACAATGTCTTGGTAGACCATCAACTTGGATACTATTAAAAAACTCTGTAGGATAGACCACATATTCATCATCTGCGGTGTCTGATGGTGTAATGCTGTTAAAGCTTAGATAAACTTTTTCTACACCTGAAATCATCATAAGATACATGTGTATAATAAAGGATATCAATTTTCTTAAACTCTTGATATATTAAAAGTTTTGATTTAAACGAAATTTACCTGATAATTGGGAAAGCATGTACTCATTTATTTTATCGACCTCGTAAATCATAGGACTCAGAATGGCTCTATATCTATATAAATCTTTATTTATCGATGTATAAAATGATTCTCCATAAACTTCTTTTGCAATAGTTTGTATAGGATCTTCGTCGATATCTTTTATTAGCAAATCCTCTGGGATTTCGATCTCAACTTGACCATTTTTTGGGAGATTTATTTTTCCATCTCTGATATCCAATATCCATTTAAAGAATGATTCGAGCTCTTTTGATGCCTTATCTCCAATTCCTGCAAGCAATCTCATGTTCTTTGTTAACTTCAAAACCTTGCAATGCTCCCAAAGGTATGACGAATTCAGAGCCGCCAAAACAATCTCTGCTCTACCTCCTCCTGAAATAATCGGTAATATATGTCTAAAATCACCACCAAGCACGACAACCTTACCTCCAAAAGGTTTGTCCTCGGTAGATATAATAATATCCCGCATGTTGAGATCCAAAGTCTCGAAGTAGTGTCTGCTCATCATGGACGCTTCATCCCATATGATTAAGCTGGCCTCTTGTACAAGTTCTGCACGATCTGATCCTGGACACATTTTCTTGCAAGTAGTAAATTCATCTGCATCAATTGGAATACCAAATCTTGAATGCACGTTCCTACCACCTTCTAGCAACAGTGCAACAATTCCACTAGATGCAGTATTAAGGACGATTTTTCTTTTAGATCGGATGGTCGTTGATAAAGCTCTGTATATGAACATTTTTCCAGTTCCTCCAAATCCGTAAAGAAAAAACACGCCACCTCTGTCATTTAAAGTTGCATCCATAATCTGGTTGTAAACTCCTCGTTGCTCTTTGGTAATCATACTAAGAATTCTTTCATTTTCTTTTAACTGATTTTCTCGAACATAATTGAGTTCATTATCAATAAGCCGATTACCATTGTAACTTCCAAAATCATCTGGCTTTGGCATCTTATCCCATTTCCAAGCGAGCGACCATTACTGAGTAAAGTTTTTTCAATTTTGGCAATAGCGATGTTTGTAATTTGTTCCACAGTCAAATTCATTTCTGCATTAAGTTACGATTAATTTAATTTTCTTGTTTTATAGTTGGTTAATTGATCAAAATAATGTATATAAATTACATATCAGGTCGTCCTGTTTCTCTGGCTTATGGTCACGGATATCTTCTGTGAGATACTCCCAAGTAGCTTCCCACACAACATGAGGTTTAGACAAGCAATCACATAGTAACATATGAGCAAAATATTTTCGTGTATACCGACCTGAAAAGAAAAAACTCGCTTCTTTGATGCCTTCTATGTATTCCTTATCATCATCCATCAATCCCAAAGCATAACAAGCTTCTTTGAAAGTAGGATAAATTACGTCTTGAACTGTTCTTATATCCTCAAACGAAGTCGTACTCCTCTCACCCAATTTAGAAATACTCTTAGAAAATATTGTTCATTACATGATGCGTGGATATGTGCAATCCTTCCTATTGTAAAGCCTCTTTTTCGTGGTTTCCATTCTCTCTTAGATGTTTTCCAAACAAATCTTGTAGGAAACTCAGCATATGTCAATCTTTTGGCCTCAGGATATATCTTGCATGCTTCCATCAAAGACAGAACATGGACTGGTTAATTTTTTTCTTCTTGAGTACACTCTCTATAGGTTCGTCTTCATCAAAAAACACCACTTGTTGATCCGGTAGCTAAAATCCAAGTTTCTCGGCTGATGAAGTGCGGAAATGGGTAGCAAATGCAAGAATTCGCCAAGTAGACTCGCAACCTGAAACATATCTATTGAATATAACATTAAGATTAGATATAACATTTCAAGAAAATAATTTAAAATCAAATAATTTCATTCACGAAATTGCTTTGTAAAAGTAAGAATACCTGCAGCCAAAGTATCACTTAATTTCATCAACAACGCCGTCTTCATCCTCTTTGTCCATCGCTGCTGAAACATAATCAGGTCCTTTATGGATATATTTGAAAAGATACTTAACAACCCTTGTCTTTATGCACCATTCAACATTCATATGAGTGCGATAACGAAGAGTTAGTCCTCTGTTGTACGGTACGACATATCCATTGTCTAACTTGAATACGTTCTTCTCAATGAACCTACCATCAATACGATACATGTAGGCTAGAAATTCGTTTGGCGTCGATCGAGGTACTTGCATTGTAAGATTTTGGAAAGTGTTTAGAACACTTTCTGTTAACCATCCAGAAATTGTCTCGTTTTGCTAGACCACATGGTCCATGCATCATACGCTCTCCAATAATTTCATATAAGTAAGGATATAGTGTCTTCTCTAGAATTTCGGTGGAGATAATCTTATCTATATCATCGGCAGTAGGAAATTTCAAATCTTTTTCCATAAAAAGTAGGATATGAGCATGCGACATTCCTCTTTTCTGAAAATCAGTCGTGTACATAGTTGTTCAATAATAAGATGACAACAATGTACATTTTTTAATTTAAATTTTTTGTAAATGAAAGTGTTAAGCTTTGTTGAGTTTTTTTTTAATTTTTTTTAATGTAATTCTAAACATATTATTGTAAGGTAATTGTTGTAGTACGTTGAGAAACATACCTGAAGCAGTTTTTACGAAAAAGAACCGTTCTTTTTTTTTGTTAACTCTGCCATAAGATTGTCTAGCTTCATTTTGAAAACTCTACACAAGATGTCTAGCCTATCCTCTGTTGTCAAATTATACTTTTTCAAGTACCTTGTTATCTCTGGCCATTTCAGGTTGCATGTAAAAGTGATGAAAAGATCTGGATAGTCTAAGTACTTGCAAAGCGCCATTCCATCAAACTAGTGTTGCTTCATATATCTCTTGCCTCCTGTGAAAGTTGCCAATACGAAAATCCTACTCCCTTGTTCAGCCATCTTGTTTCCGTTGCTGGAAGCTGATTTCCTTATTAAGTCGTAATTATCGGACCAAAGTTTTTTTTGGTTGTGCCACAAAAAACTTAATCTACTTGACTCTATCATTTTGTACACATCCACAAGAAATTGATGAAACAATCTTCCTGATCTTGTTATAATAGATGATTCTCCAATCCTCTCTAGAATTTTGTATGCAAAAAATTCACGCATAGTTATCGACTTTCTTTTTTTACCAGTGGTGTCTTCGAAACCAATAAGAATTTGTAGTCGGAAGCCATCCTCTCCATAAGTAAATAACAAAGAATACTGCAAAGGCAAATAAGCTGGATGTAATTCACTTATCCTTTGTAGCTTCCCACTTGTACTCTCGAGAACAATATCTCGCGTTCCCATGTTTAACGTAAAATCTCCATGAATCAAAGCTGCCACTTCATTGGCAGTTGGAAGATTATGGGTACTTCCATCAGATTGTCGTCCTTCAATCAACCTTATTTGATAACCTGATCATCGTTCTATATCAAATCGATCCTTCGCTGATCTGAATGCTTTGACATGAGGATTATGTTTGTCTAATATATTTTTAAGTATAACCACAACTTGTTCTCTGAGTTTCACAGCGCCGAATCGGTCGGACCTATAAAATAATTAAAATTAATTTAATTCTCGATATAACCCTATATATAAAAAATTTCAAAAGTCATAATTGTTATATTTTGAGAATATAAAATAAAAATACCCGGCATATGCTTCAATTCTATTCTTAATCTCGTTTATGGTTCAATGATATATAGCTGCAAAAATTTAGGAGTTTCAGTGGGCTCTGGAAATATATCGCCAATTCGATGATAGTTCTCACCAGAAAATCAGAATACAAATGGTCCACGACCATTGTTAATAGAATGATCAATCTTTCCTCCAAGAGATGTTAAAGAGAACATCATATTGTAAGCGCGTATGAGTTATCGAAAATCTTTTCTTAACTCATCTCCTTTGAACAACAAACTCATCAATTCCATGGGAGGATTTGCTTGATGCGGGAGCACAATTTTACCATGCTTGCAACACATAGAAAAAACCGGTTTAGCACGACGGTTATGTTTTCCTGTTCGTTCACCTTACCACATATAAGCTGCACAATGTGTACAATTATATGTTGGATCTCTTTCATCGTAATAACCTATATATGAATAAACATCAAAATTTGATATTAATAGTCAAAGTAAGATGTATTTTTATAAATTAAATTATTTATAAAACGAATGATTAACTTTTCTTAAACACAAATCAAAAGATAATTTCCATTTTTTTGATCCCGATCATTCGTAACGATGAAGTCGTCATTCAGCATTTTGTGGAATGCATTATATTTGCCGAATTTTTGACGACTCGCCAGTTTGATATTCATGGTAATTTCCGGTGTTGATATTTTCGTCTTCTTCTTCAGACTCACTTTCCATAGTATATCTATTATTGTAAATTGTCCGATTCCAATAATAAATTGAAAAAAACTCTAATTGGTGTCTTATTTTTTATTAAATGGAAATTTTTTTTGTACATATATGTATTACCTTTAGGATGGTTCTCAACTACAAATTTGGGGGGAATCGATTGAGTAGACTCATACATTATGCTTGGTCCTTTAGTACCTTCTGAATGTGTAATCCAAATCAAAATATTACATAAATGGTAGATATTGTAATTGTAACCAATAGTAGTGTAAGGAGATTATGAAAACCTAAATTACGATTATTTAAATTTTTTTTTACCTTTTCTTTTAGTAAGCTTTGATTTTACCGATGGAGGTGATGGTAGATCTCTTTGTATCCCGCCATTATGCATGTGTAGCAGAACATTTTTACGTAGAGGTTTGGAAGATTTCCCTTAAAGATATATAACATCAAAAATTAAAATAACATACTGATATAAGTTTATAATATTTAGTAAATGTATATAATTGTGCTCTTGATTTCCTTATACCAGAAGATGATAATTTTTACATGTAATATAAATATATGTATATAGGATATTAAAACAAAAAAATAACACAATTGACAACTATATATTTTTGAAAATATAGTATTAACACATAATTGTGTTTCATGATTCCTTTTAACATATAAACCCACATAGGAAAAGGTACTTTTCGAAGATTTCATATGTACTATATAATATGTTACACTTATGTCAAGTAGTAAGTATTTACACTGCATGAAACATTTCTAAAGTTTTTTCGATTAAGATTAAAATAGTTTCAACATTCGTGACTGAAATAGCATTTTAGTATAAATTTCCATATAATTTACTAGAACATATACAACTATTTTTGACGTAACTATGTTTTAGTATATTATGCATTTGTAAAATTATTATTACCATAAATTTAGAAAACTTCTACACCAAGGCATTGACCTAATACTTGATTGTTTGTCTGTGTATTGATCATTCTTTCTTGAGTAAGTGAACTTCTAATCGAAGATTGTTGGCATTCCATTTGTATTAAATATTTTCATTCAAAACTTACCGATAAGTTCTATTCCACTTTAAAATTGTAGATATTATGAAATAATACCTTGTTTTCCTTCATTACTTACGTTGGAGTTGGATACAGGCGGAGTTTATGTAGGCTTGAAAATCTTGGTCACTTGTGTCATAATTGATAAAAAAAAATATTGGTAAGTAGGAAAATCGACATATCAACTATTGTATGGTAAATAAATTTTGTTATTAAAAGAAACAGAACCTGACCTCCACCAGAAGTAGTAACCCCTAACGTACGTTTGCTATTTAGGATTATCATTATATCAGCTCTCGATTTATAAGTTTGCATATGATTGAAACTTGAAAATACCTCCGATGATGGATTAGAAATTTGAGAGTAACTTCCTTTAGGGAATGACAAAAAAATGTATTGGTAGATGTGGTATGATATTGCGGAATACCAGGTTTGTAATATTTTGGAAAGGCGGCCGACTGATATTTGAAATTGGAGAAGATGAGAAATCAGGCAAAGATGCGGTCTGGACAGAATCGACATCATTAATATTCGCGTCATTTTTGTAACCTTGTAAGAGGAAAAATAATATGAATTTTAATTTATATCTAAGATTGAAAAAACACTTATGGTTTATTTCTTCGTATTTTAGTAACTTACTTTTTTACTATTCCTCAATCGAGATCCTTTTCCAATCTCTTTTTCATTTGGGATTTTTCTTTTCATCGTTAAAAATTGTGTATTTGGACCACACCAAGTTGTATCGTGTTATGAAATATTTTGTCGTATGATGAATGCTTCTTGTCTCATTCATCTGAAAATATGAAGATGATATGTTTTGATACATGAAAAAAGACTTCAAGACTTGAATGAACATACAACGTTAGATTCTTTTAAAACGTAATATGTATATGATATCAGAAATTGTAGTTTAAATACGATATGAACTATTTATATGATCTACTTAAAATAATATATGAAAAGCGACATCAACTACATATCTCTCTTCTTTGAGTCAAATAATTTGTTAAAAAGTTGTTTCTATAAAAAAAATAAAACCCAAATATGCTTATGAGTTTAAAATCATAATAATTGCGGAAAAGCTTTGATAGTATTACTAAACAAATTTAAACGAAACAGAGCACACTGAAAAACCATATGAGAGATGAACTTGTAGATTCCATGGTATTCGAATACTACTTTTTAATCAAGCTAACCACACAAATATTGTAAGAATTTTTTTTAAGAATGGTTGTCTTATCTCAAGTAATTTGAGTATATATATATATATAAAAAAATAGAATACTCTAGAGACGTAAAGTTAATATATAAAAATAAGGATATAACTTTAATATTAAATATTTTCTATTCCACATTTTAACAAACATTCCGAAAATAACTTGGCAATCAAATTAATATTTATTGGTTAACTACTAATTTCTGTAAAGTAATATCCATAATATAATGTATTCCTTATTGTAACACTTCCATTTTCTCGGTTTATACGTTATGTAACCTCGAAGCAATAAAATAAAGCTCCTTCAATACGGTGTAACATAAAGTCTATTAATTTGAAATTAATATTTTTAAGGTTTAAATATATGGCTAACACAATTCCATTTATTTCTGATAGTGTTTGATCGAATTTGTTAACTTTGTATTGAATATTTAGAATTTTTTATGATTAAAATATTAAAAACATTTCCTTAAACATTGAACTATTTAGTATAATATCTTAAAGAAATAATATATACATTGATTGAAATTATTTTTATATTGAAGAGTATAACTGCCTTATTTTTTGTAAAATATTATATATGCCATAAATATTTACGTTAAAACAGAAAAAAACTTGGCAATCAAAAAACTTTTTTAACCTATATTTTATTATTTCTTCGATAAATATCGCAACATAATATAATATTTTCCTTAGTTTGTACATGATGTTGATTTTGGTATATTCAAAATTGGGTAACATTTTTATGTAACCTCCAGCCCTATAATATAGGTTTTTAAATACTGTTAGAAAAAAAAACAAAACAAATTTGAAGAAAGATCTAATAGCAAGAATATTTATATATATGATTACCTTAAAATTTATATTTATGACTACTCACCTCGTTCAAATATGTTAAATATGCGGTTTTTTAAAATATTTACACATATTGATGAACTAAAAAATTCAATTCTTTAAAAATATAATGAAAGTATCTTATCTTCGTAACTATACTATGGTTCGTTTATAAAGTATTTGAATTTTATCTACAAAAGGTTTACTTGGCATCATATTTTTATATTTGTTGAATCATGTAATTGAAGAAAAATTATAATTTAAAATAATAAGAAATTTTGAGTGACGGAAATATTTCAAAATGAATACGGGAATAATAATAGAAGTAATTTTTAAAAAAAATTACAACTTACTGAAAAACACACTTTTAAGTTGCTAAATTGTTCAGTATTATTCTTCCTTCCAATACGCTTTCCTCAGACATTGTCTTTTCCCTCTAAGTCTGGAATAACATATAAAATAATATATGTTATACTAAATATCTCAAATGTTATAATTTTCCAGTTTTTAAATGCAATTATAACCTCAGATTGAAATCTTCAACTTCTGGTAGATCCGGGTTTAACATCATTTAAAATCCACTGCAATTACCATTTGAGAGCATACGTCTTCCTGTAGCTAAACTCAGTTGTGAGTGTACGAATAATACCAATGAACATAGTTGAGGCCTTTAGAAGTTATTATATTAGTCAAGGTGATAAACATAGTAAAGTTATCATTGTAATCATAGATTGTAATAAAAACTTTTAGTTATTAATATTCAAAAAATAATCGTATACTTCATATTATTTATAAAGGAATAACAATCTATGATTTTGTCTCCATATAATTATGTGTTGTTTTTGCTAAAACTATATTCTATCATAAAACATTTAAAATATTATATCAATATAATACGTCTGCAATATCGAACTTTAACAAGCCTAAAACCATAATCTGAATAGAGTCGGAACAGTTCTTCAAAACTTTACAAAAATTTTCAGCTTGATCACCCCACATAACACAATCTAACACAACATTACTGGGAAAAACAAGATTTAATATACAGTAGGTAGATCGTTTAAAATCTAATATATTTAGATAAGAAGCTTACTCCGTGTCTCGAATCTGAAAGTAAATATATATTTTTTTCTCCATGATTGAACTGACTTCTAGATGTGAGAGTGCCAACATTAGATATTTGTCTAATAACGTCTGCAAAACAAAAAACGTATTTAATAGGAAACTTATATACATTAGTATTAATCGGTTCATTGTTTTCAAAAATCAATACTATGGAAAAAGTAAGGCCACCTACCAATCAAAGCATTTGTGTCAAATCACGTATCCAAAATTGCATAAAAATCAATAAATTCGAAAAACAAACTATCGGTTAGTGGTACAATATCGAAAACAATAGTATTCAGGTTGAACGAAATCTTGAATGGATGTGTAGTGGTTTTCTTATATAGAGTTGCAGGTAAAACATCAAAATTTGAAAGTCTCTACGAAAATCCCCCCGTAGTCATTATATCTTCAAAAGTGTGTAGAAGTTCGTTTTTGATAGTAGCGTGTATTTTATTTCCCTGAATGTGTAGAAACAATGTGGTTAACATGTTTAAATTCAGTGTCAACATATTAGTGGTATAATTAACCATTTAATATATTAGTATAAGACATACAGTATATTAGTATAAGACATACAGAATGATATGAGAAAAATATTTAACACGGATAATTGCTCTTTATTAATAGTTTGAATAGATAAACGAAGTAGAAAATTGGTGCTTTAAGCAATAAAACCTAATGCATATAGGTAAATTTTATGATGTATTGATGGTGGCTAACAAATTTTTCGTAAAACATATAATTCTTTGTCGATATAAAAAATATGGCATAATAATTAGTAGTATTGTATACAGTAGTATGTTGTATCATTTCCAGTCGATAATTAATAATCATATTTTTGGATTTTCATATTAATTATCGAATAATAAGAGTTGGCAAAAAATATAAAACAAAGTCTACCCAGTAAGTAGTTTTTAAAAAGTTAAAAATAATAACTAAAGAGTTGCCATTAATTATAAAATAAAAAAACTGTAAATACAAAATTTTAAGAATGAATAAATCTATCTTATAAAAGTTTTTTTTTAAAAGACAAAAGAACTTGTACATGAATAACACATTTGAATATATCATTTCGAATAGTATTATTACTATTACTATAAAATATAAGATAATCATACTTTTAGATATTGTTATTTAGCAACCAAAATTTTATACAATATAATAGATAACTTTTAAGATGAAAAATAATTCTCATAACATGCTTATGGAATAAAACGTGATGAACATGATACCGGGAATTAATGCATAATCAATTCAAAATATTCCGTAAAATTCAACGGTTTGTTTAATAGAAAACCAAGAAATCTATCATCATAAATTATAAAAGGGTCCTAAAAACAGTAAATATGATAAAGATAAGTCGAACATTAAAATAAAATTGAGTTATTCGTTTGCAACATGTGCCTCATAAGGATTACTCGCCTTTAATCTTCTTGTTTGCATTAACTTGCTAACCAAGCGTTGATCTTCAACATCTGTGTCTTGTTCTTCTTCACTCTTCCTTTTAGATAGTGGAGTTGCCAAAAATCCGCCTTCAAAAAAGTCCTCCGAAGATTGTAACATTAGAAAACTTTGTCATAAATAAATATCTGTAAATTATAATTTACAGGACATAAATTCCATGAATAAATATTGTGATTTGGTTTTAAAATATAAAGAGTTACCTGTTTAGGATATAACACAGCAAACTCTTCAATCATTTCTCGGTCATCACACGGTAAATGTACAAGGTATTGTGAGTTCTTTCCTTTGATGTTTTCAGGTTCAATAGCAACTTTAAAAAGCATTCTTCTACCAAAAAAATCACTAATAGGCTCAGGCAAGAACTCAAGATCTTCATTCTTTTATTAAAACACAAAAGAGTTAGTCCGTTGTAGTTTTTGTATCCATACTTTTGACAATTAATAAAATTATCTATCATAACGTTCAGCAGCTGAATATCCCACAATTAACTGCGCATTAGCATCGAACATCATAAAGGTTGCCTCACCAGAATCATCTTCAACATTGACAATCAACCTAAATCTATCATTCAAACATTAATATACGTTATATTATGAGTTCAAGCTACACGGAATTAATATAAACTAATAACTTATCATGTTGAATATTAAATTAGACAATAAGAAATACCTAGATATGATGTTTGAGTGTTCTTTGTCGCATGCGATGCATTTGTAAAGATGTTCATCATTATAACCAAAATTGTCAGTTGACTGTACTTTTTTGTTGCAATATTTGCAACTTAAGTATTGTCATCCATGCTCACCATCGATAAACTCAATTGTAGCCATTGTAAAGTAACTTTCAACCTATTTAGACAAATTCAATTACCTCAGAACTGTTGGTTATCTCTTGAATTGTTCTGCGCTCGTTGTGAACGAAAAACTCGCCACATACTGATTTAGTTCTAAGAGACAATTGGCTACTATCATTGTTTGTTAGTACAAGCGAATCAGACAGAAGTCTGTTTAAACATAACACATAAACATGTTTTAATTAATGTATTCGACACATACACAATCATAATTTTATTTAAATTTTGTTTAAAACATGTACGTCGATTGAAACTGGTCCACCAAATCCATGGACTGATTAACCAAAATTTGAGTAGAATTCCAGCCACTTGAGATTGTGATATATTCTGGAATAACATTGATTTAAAATTTCTTGTAAATCCACAGGGTGTGGGCCAACATTATATAATCAAAATAAAGCTTGTAAATTACAATAATATTGTACCTTTCAATTGTTTTATTGAAGCAAACCTGATAATACAAATTATCACTTCAAACATGTTACTTGAAGCATACTCATGAACTTGCTTTGCATAATTTCCCCCACAAAGTACACATCATTTTTTCATCACTGAAAACCACAATATGATGTTAACAGTTATGCATATTCAATATATATTGAAGGTATTTTGTTGCAAGACTGATTTACTTACGTTTGAGCACGTAACTCTATCAAGAGTTTCATGATCTTTTTTCCTTTGATCATTATAATCTCAAGTGATCCAAAGTTCACCAATTGGCCAATCACATCTGCATAAATGTAATTAATTTACAACTCTTATAATATTGGACAATAATAATACAATTCATATTAAAAGTAATCATAATATTCGACGTAAAAAATTAGCTTAATAAAAATTTACTTACCAACCAAAAAGTTTTTGTCAAGTGATCCAGACAGAATATCTTTGTAATTAGCAAAATATAATTCAGGTACTTCTGTAGAAAAATCAACAGCCTCTTCAATCTTGGTTGTGGAATAGAATCCAATCTTAAATCGATGTGTAGTCGTCCTATATTCCGAAGTAACAAGACTAGCTTTGAAGAATTGTATGATCTTGGCAATACCCTCGGTGAGAAATTTCTCAAATTGTTTCATCAATTTTGAATCAACCATAGCATGGATTCTCGTCCCCTAAAAAAGATTTATATAAACAATTTAGAACGACATTCGTATAGACATTAGTATAGAATATTTGACACAAACGAAAAATCGCTTGTTTATTATATAATATAGTATTCCGAAATTACATGTTAAATTGAAGATATTAGACTCCAACGTAAAATATGTTTGTATATTTTACTTGCCATTCATAATGCAAAGAAATGGTTGAAGGTTTCTTTGACACAATGGACATGATATCAAAAAGACAAAAAAATATACAACAAACTCTCTATTTTTTTCGTAATGGTTATTGTAAACTGAATACCTTATTAT
>OVAN01011550.1:0-14604 GCA_900406275.1 Anastatica hierochuntica | reverse complement strand
ACTTATACAGTCGCAATAAACAGTCGCAAAAAGACAGTTTTCTTGTAGTGGAGGTCTGAAAGCGGGAACTCAAAACCAAAATAGAAAAGTAATACCTTATGCCTTGTGTACTAAAGACAAGTATAATGGTGAAAAGATCATCTAAGAGCCTATGCACTTCTCAATGATTATCACAAAACCAACTCTTAGAATCCAAGCTAGGCATCCATAGACAATCCCATAGCCAATTTCTTTTTACATTCAGTTAAGCTTTAACATGGGTTCTTACTTATGGGCAATGCATCTCATCCATTTGGTTTGGAGTTTTAAAGAAATGAGTCTATGTACAAAGAAGTGTAAAAAGCAGAGGGTTCACTCGATTTTATGGTGGTTTCTCTCAAAAGTAGTGCAAGAAAATAGGCAAAAGCAAGGAAGTAGCCGAACAATGAACGCATACAAAGCATTTACTTCCTCTAACTGTTCCCAACCATTGCTTCCTAAGGATCTAAACACTTACTTAGTATTTTCCAATCCTAGAACTAGAAACCACTAACCTTTTATTCAACAAAACTCACTCGTTCTTTATCTTTTTGTAGACAACTAGAGATTCTTAGATATCTTACTTCTTAGCTACTAACCTTCTTTAGATTTTAAGAGCCACTATTCTAATCACTTTAGATTCTTTCTTTTCTTTTCATTTCAAGGGTAGACTCTCTAAACTTTCAATTTCTAAGGTTAGAGCCTAAACCTAAATGTAATCTGTAGTGTCTGCTTCTTTCACTTCTTTTCTTTCTTTTTCGATTTTCTCCCTTCTTTTTCTTTCTTTTATTACCACAACCTAGATTTTCTTTTTTCTTTTATCTACAATAAGGAACACTTACTTGACTCTATATATATACAGTAACCAATCCCAAGACTCAATCAAACCCATAATTCTTAAGGATTTTCTCCTCCTAAGACTATTAACCTTAAAGTGAGGCTAACTCTAAACAAGTATTCTCTTTGTCGTTCAACTTCAATTCACTTGGCTTTTTGCCCGTGTGTGCACTTTCTAAAAGAGGCCTCACATATAGAAATATTAAGGGGTTTTGAATGAAAGGTTTAATGGTTTTCAAGGGTTGGTCACTACTCTAAAGATGAGAGTAGCCATTTGAGCTAAGAAAGGGTTGTAAAAATGGGTTAGAACATAGCTCAAATGTTAGTGTTTTTACCATGGTCAAGTATAGAAAATTCCCATAAGAAAGATTTTAGCATTCAATTAAGTCCATCTTAGGTAGGAGTTGAATCAAAAGACCATCTACTTCAACTTTCTCAAAGACCATAGAGTGGTAAATTCCAATGAATGATTTCTAAAGACTAAAAGTGGTCTATGCGACATTGTACTTCTAGTGAGGGCATTGGTCATTAAGCAAACCTTAGCTACCTAAGAGGCAATTCTATCTTTGTTCCCTATGCAATATGCAATCATATGTGCTTCTAACAACCTATGTGTGCACAAATGATTTAAACTATAAGCCATGTTTCAAAAACGAATTGAAAATATTTTTAGATTTTTGAAAGTCTTTCGATTTGTTTGGGTTTTTCGAATTTTTTTCAAAAATAATGACTATATACAATGCAAGACTCAAATGTGATGAAAAAGAAAGCATCAAAACTAAAAAACGACATTAGTATGAAGGCTCCTCCCCCGGATTCAAACTTCACCATCCCGGTGAATCGTAAGTCGTGAGAGTAACCTATAAAAACACACAAAGAAAGAAAATATTTGTGGTATTAAAAATGGTAAGTAGGAATACCTTTGGAACACTCAAGTGTATGAGTGTCAAGTGGAAAAAACGGAGGAATTAGGCTCCTTGTTGTTGCGTCGTGAGCTCTTTATTCTCGGCCTTGATGAGTCGTCGATTGGGTCCTTGTCGTGTCTCTTCCGTGAGGGCTCTTGGTAAGAGGTTCTTGGGGGTATCATTCCTTGCTCTTGTGATTCTCGCATGACCAAAGGTTGTAGAGCGACCGAGTGCCCTTGTTGTTGGTGTTCATAACTACTCGAGTCCTTATCTTCTGTTTCTTCCTCGCTCGAGGTTGCATAGCGATTATACTTGTCGCTATTCTTCATCCCCCTCCACAATCTTGTGAGAATGTTTGATCTTCTCATGGTCATTCACCTTCCTTTCCAAGTAAATCTCATACTCATTTTTTGGTAATCCGCAGGCGGTTCTTCTTGTTGGTTCTCAAAATCGAAGGCATTTCCCTCTTCTTGGCTCCGTAATAGCTCATGGGGATCAGACCTATAAAGCCTTGGCTCACTTGGTAATGCATGGCAATTGATGTAGAGATGATGAGGGAGTCGGAACGAGAGGTTTTCATCTTTTGTGGTCGTGGTGTGCTCTTGTAATGGTAAGTAGCACGCCTTCCTTTGTCTCTCTTCGTCAATGAACAAATAAATCACTTGGATGTTGATGGAATCATCCGTACCCATAAAAGAATTTCTCCTTAACCAAATGACTCATGTCTATTTTTCTTTCTCCCTTCAATTTTCAAAATTCTCCAAGGCTAACACCCTCGTGGAGAAACAATGGTGTGAGGAACCCGCCAATGCATATCAATGGTTTTCTTAAAGTTCTTAGCTCCTCATTATAGTCGAGTATTTCTGTAATGAAGACAATTCTATTGATTACATAATTTTCGAAATAGTCCTCATTATATCTCTACTTGGACCTTTCATAACCGTCTTCACACCATGGAACAACAATTTCAACCTCAATTCGCTCACCAGTCTTAGTGAGCCTCGTGCCAAGAATGTGTTGCCAAGAAACTCAAGGAGATAGCAGATCCTTGGGTTTCAGACCATAGTTGTTTTGGCCGAATCCTCGTCATATGGTCTAAGTGTTATCTTGCTCCATAGAATCCTCGCTTCCAGTCCATCCCCATAGTTTAAATCCTTCTTTGATGGAGTGAAGCCGTAAACTTCACAAACTTCTTCAAGAGATATCTTGTAGAGCTCATCTTTGATCTTGAATGTGAGGTACATGGTGCTTCCATATTCATTTTACCCATGGAATACGCCCACCGTGGAGAGGATTTGAACCGTTAGATGGGGATATGTCGCATAGTTCATTGAAAGAAGGTTCCCAATATCCATCTTCCTAATCAAGTATTCAATTTTGTTGTTAATTTCCATCTCCCGTAATAAGTTCTCAATCGCCCAAGTTGTGTTCACGACTTTGGCGTTCTCTTGAAGATGCAAGTAAAGGGTCATCTCCTCATTGTACCAACTTGCATACAAGACATTAGCTTGTTCTCTTGAAGCCATTTATGTTCATACAAATTTAGTAGAAATTGTGAGTTTAAAACTTTTAACGAGCGAATGTAAAGGTTTAAGAAGGTTTTAGCTTTAAATCGAACTTAAAAATTCAAGAACAAATCATCTCATTTTTTGATTTTTGGTACTTTCTTTAACCAAAAAATTTAATCTAAATGCTATATCAAATGCATACAAATGGACCAAACATTTTCTTCAAAAATTCATCAAAATAATCGACCATACCAAAGCCTAGCATTTTGAAAGACTCACAAGTTACCGAAAGATTCAAATGTTACGAATGAAATGCTTACAAAAATGACCAAGAGAGTTCTCATATTAAACAATCAAAGACCTCTTCTAAATTCGTATAAGTGTGCAATTAATATAATTTACCCAAATTTAATGACAAATAACAACACTCAAGGTTTTAAAAATGAAGAATAAGTGAAGCAACCATCAAATTATAATAACAATGCAATGGCAAATGGAATGAAGGTTCAAGAGTATCCTTTTTAGCTCATTAAAATCAAAAAAATTCTAGCATAAAGGAAAACTTTTAGAAGTTGTAAACTCTTTTAACTCTTCATGGATTTCAAGCATATGTACCACAAATCTCAGTTACGAACCAATGAAACCAATTTATCCCAATATTTACTTAAGAACACTATTCAACACCAACTCAACAACTAATCTTATGCTATCAAGATAACTCACAAAAAACATCCCTTCCACTTCTCCATACCAAAATCGAAAATGTCATCTCAAATGCGGAGATGTTTGGGTTTCATACATTTGCTTTCTTGATGTAGAGAGGATTATGAGAGTTGAGAATTTGTAAAACACTTGCAAATATGAAAAAATTGCAAGAGTTCTCTCAAGATTATAAGAACTAAAAAGTTTAGCTTTAATAGACAAGGTGGTCGATCTCTTTAAGCTAAAGGAGAGAAAGAATCTTACTTTTTCAAACAACATGTGCAAATGATGGTGGAGTGTTCAACTAGGTGAGACTTTTAAAAATTGCAAAATGATCCTTGAAAATTGTTTCCAAAACCAAATGGCAAAAGTTCATTCAAAGCACCCTTAAGATTTTGAAATTCAATGTTGGTGGGAAAATTAAGTTTTTTTTATAAAGATTAGGACCAAAGGTTTTGAAATTGGATAAAAAATGGTTAAGTTTTCTCAAATCAAGCTTTTGCAAAATCATTCTTGAAAGTCCTTTAAAATTGTGAAATGCAAATGCATAGCTCGATATTTAGAGAACTTACCTTGGCACAAAGAGTGTTCTTCGTATTAAGTCATAGTTACTCATCGAAATTGTCATACACCTTACTCTTTTGTGATTTTTGATCCTTGACTAGAATGATTCTCTTTGGAACCTAAGCTTGAGCAAAAGAATGACTTTGGAACAAGATTGTTCCAAGACAAACATTCATTATTTATTTTTAAAAGACTTAAAATTTAAAATTTAAAAGGAATATGTACAAAAGATACTCATAAGATTGTCTTTCAAGTGCGCTGGTTTAAGGTATTTAACTTGACCATTCTTCTTCTCTTTTAGTGACTGGAGTGTAGGACCATCTCTTCGAAATTGGATCCTCTTGGAGACTTCTTTGTTGCCCACTTTTTGATCTTGTTGAATTCTCAACCCCTTTTCCTTTGTAGAAGTGGGGATTGTAGCTAGTCTTCGGGGTTAACCGTGGAATATTTAGTTTCTTCTCCATCATGACCGACTCTTTGAAAGCCAAGTCTTCCTTGGAGTCTTTTATATAAAACCAATCCCATACTCTATCCTCTCCTAAGCTCCCATAAGCTTTTTCTTTTCGCATCTTGCCCCTTTGCCTCACTTCCCTTTGGTACAACGTGCCACAAAATGAATTTTCTCTCTTAATTTTAATCATTGGGTATAATCAACCCTTTTCAAGATTATCTCCTTAGAGTCGAAGTCTATCAATGCTCCGGTTGTAATGAGGAAAGGTGTTCCGATGGGAACTTGGCTTGGTTGGATTTTGTTTCCACTACAACAAAATCACACTTGACAAGTGTGTTGTTGACCATTAGCTCAATGTTCTTGAATCTTCTCATAGGTGTTTTTTATGCATCTCCTAGAAAGATTGGATCCGCTCCTCTCTTGATCTTCTAATGAAATCCAAGTTCTTTTACCCTTTCAAGAGATATTACGTTCAAACTTGCTCCGGTGTCCGTCAATGCATCTTAAAAAGATAATCCTTAAGAGCACACGAAATAATAAATCTTCTTTCATCATTTCTCCTCTTTAAGAATTTTCCCCCTTCTATATAAATTGGGATACTTTTAGCTTGTAGTACCTTTTCTATCCTCTCTATGGTTGCCAATTTCTTCTCAAGCTTCTCCTTGGCTCTTTTGTCGGTTTTGGCCTTCTCATAGCATTCTTGCGGAATGTCTAAGTCACCATCCCGTTTCATCTTCCTATAGAGTACTCCCAAAATTTCTTTTTTATTGAACCGAGGGTAAGGTAGGTGGTACTTGGTAGACGAATAATCAAAGATAGAAAATTCTTCTTCGTTTATATCCCTTTCACTAGTCATGTCATTAGGAAACCTTGGTTCCTCGTCCTTTTTCTCAAATGTCTCTTTCCTTGAGACATTGTTGTCTTCTTCTTCCTTGAAGCTTTCATCCTTCTTAGCTTCCTTAACTCTTTCCTCTTTAGTAGCCTTATTATCAATCCAAGGCTCTTTCTTCTTCTCTTTAAGATCGATATCTCCTTTAGCCAAAGGAGTGTCTTCCTTCTCAAGCTCATTTCCAATTGGAATGCTTTTTCCATCAATATGAAGGCCAAATTCGGCATGATCTTCCTTTTCAAGTGGGTTTCCAACCAATTCAACATCCACGCTATCAACAACCTCATCAAGGGTATTCAAAAAGAGATTCTCAAAATCAACAATAATTTTCTCTTCTTCAAGAGTGAAAAAATATTTTCCCATGGTTGAGAGTTGTTGTTGATTTCTTCCAAGAAGGCATTGCAAAATTCCTTGCTTGACCCTCCTTTTTCTTTAACTATGGCCTTTCCTTTTTGGTCTGCAATTACTTCTTGTATTTGAGAGTCAATTACCTTCACATGTGAACCAAGAGCTTCATGCTTTTTTTCATGTCTCGGTAAATGGCTTCCATCTTGGTATTCCCCAAATCTTTTGTTAAGCTCGACCTTATTTTCATTTTTTCCTTCCACTAGCTTCTTGCGCATAGCATGATTCTCTTCCTCTTTTGAAGGACCGGTTTGTTGAGGCTTTTAGTAGAAGCTTTGTTTGGATTTGAATTGGTATCCTTGTTCGTTAGTCTTGGGTTGATAGACTTTATCTTGGGGGTTCTCCACATTGTTGCTTCAGTAAGACAAGTTGTTGTTGTAAGGCTTTTATCGTTGATTGAAGGTTTTTTGGTAGTACCCTCCTTGGATGTAGCTCACTTCTTCTTGATTATCGCTCTCTTCTCCTCCTTCAAATTATGAGAATGAGCCTATCGACCTTGTCACTAAGCTCTTTGATCTCTTCATCCTTGGATCCCATGCTCCTAACCGTTCTATCATAGTCATCTTCATCACAATTGTCGCTTCGGGCCAAATTCTCAATAAGTTTCTCTCCTTGGTCGGCAGAAAGACTAGCAAAGCTTCCCACAGAGGGGGTGTTCAAAGCTAGAACATACTTCTCACGGATACCTCTATGAAAGATTTGAAGTAGGTTGCCCTTGGTTATACCGTGAGGAGGGAAAATTCTTATGTATCCATTGAATAATTTCCAAGCTTCATAAAGTGACTCCATTCCTCCTTATTTGAAGGTAGATCTCATTTCTTATATTTGCCGTTCTTTGAGGTGAGAAGAAATTTGCTAAGAACCTCTTCTTGCATTCATCCCACGTTGTGATATAAGATGTCACAACGCTCTTCTCCCATTGTGATGTTTTGCCTCCTAAAGAGAATGGAAAAAAATTCTTGATGACGTTGTCTGCCACTCCATTTATCTTCACCGTGCCACACAACCTATCAAAGTTATCCAAGTGCTGAAGAGGATTCTCCAATTGTAGACCGAAGAATCGAGCATTTTGTACCATATTGATCAAACTTGACTTGATCTCAAAGATGTTCTTGCAGGTTGGTGGGTGCCTTATCCTCATTCTTTCGCCATTAGTGAATGACTCATCATCTTCTCCAATCATTGGTTCTTATCTAGGGTGGTGAAATGGACGGTGTTCTCGGTTATCTTAACCAACGAACATCCCATGAGGTGTAGGTGGAACTCGTTCTTATGGTTGATTCTCCATATATGGAGGATTCTCTTCTTCAATTTCTTAATTCATACCCAACCATAGTAGATGGGCTTGTCTTTCTGGATCAATGTCAAGAAGTCTTGTATCTTGCTCACTTCTAGACTTTGTTATCATGTACCTTAAAAAATCAAAGAAAATCAACAAAAGAAAGTTAGAAAATTTGGTGAAATAAGCAATAAAAGTAAATCTTAATCCTTGAATTCTAGAAATCTCTTTGAAGATTCTAGCTAAAGCCTAAATCCAATGGCAACGACACTAAAACTTGATGGGTGCCCAATTAAGGTTGGGAACGAGCAAGCTTAAATTTATAAAACCTAAGCCCACTCAACAATCTTGTAAGAGAACGGGGTTGAGGTGTAGTACTTAAGGTATTTTCCAAAGATTTAGAGGCTTATCTAGAAGAACCTAAGCAAGGAGAATGCACTAAAAATCCCAGTCTAGGAGCGTCGATTTAGATGGGGGTTGTCACTAGTCTCCACTAAATCTATCAAAGGTAAATGTAAACATAATCAAAAGGTACAAATAAAGGCAATATATAAACAAGCAATAAGTAAAAGGCATGAAAGGAACAAGCTATAAATGTAAACTATGACAAAGATCGAATCTTGGGATAGTAGCAATTGGTTCGGGCTTCATCTAGACTTGTGATGGTCTTTGCTAAGGCTTTATTAGAGGATTGGAGATATTCCTAAGCCAAGTATCCCCCATTAATTGATCTACCCACTCTCATGGCGCAGATCTATTCACCCATACACATTACAAGGCTTAACTCTCGCTTGTTGCCTATCTAAACATGTAAGTGATAGTGTTCCACGAGCCCTTCTAGCCATCTAACACCAAGGTAATATCCACTCTCATGTGCCCAAGTGAAAGACATAGGTTATGTCCTCTCAAGCATTTCGTCGAACACTTTCCAGGCGTCAATGAGCAAGCAATGGATTTTGAAGAACCAAACAAAACCTTGTTAGGAATCTATGCAAAAATCTAGCCTAATCATCCATCACAACCTAGATCTAACTCTAGTCTACTACATCTTAAGGTTCAAGAGGGATCCACTCACTCAGTGTCATGGAAACCCAAAGACAAGGGTTTCGTCTTTGATCTTCCATGCCCTTAGATTTAGATCTAAAAGAAAGAGATGAAGAAGGGAAAACAAATATAAATAAAATAAACAAAAATATTTATTACAATTCTTTAGATCTTGATAAGGAAGAAGAAAAGTTGTAAAAAAAGTTCAAGGGTCTCAAAGATATATTCTTGGAGCAAATGAGAGGCTATTTATACTAAAGGAAGTAAGAGAACTTGCCCTAAAAGCAATTTGTCCCGTCTGTGCATGCCACTATCGACCCTTTGCACTCGCCTATCGACCATGTTGGTCGATAGTGGCATTCATTTGGCAGGAAGTCTGCCACTGCATGTGGCTATCGATCCTGTGCATGCCACTATCGACCATGTTGGTCGATAGCCACGTGCATTAACAATTTAGGGCTTCTTATTTGGTCCTTTGTTAGCTCCATTGCCTCCATCCATTCCAAATGCACTTAGTACTTGATTTCCATGATTTCTTAGCTCCATAATCACCTTGAATCCATCCCTAGAGCCTCCATTAAGCTACTCCAAAAGTAGTACCTACAAATGCAAGAAAATGTATGCATATACAACTAACTCTAAAACTAGACTCTAGACTCAGTATATATGAATTCTAAGGCTAAAATTCAATATATAAAACCAAAAAGTGGATGAAACTAAGCTAAAATGCATCTAAATATGCATGAAAATATGTAAACATTAAAAACCAACATCATAGGAGAAAAATGCGAAAGCCATGATGTTTCTCTGCCATCATATTTCTGATGGTTTAAAAGATGAATACATTATAAAAGAAGATCGTGCAGATCTTTGACAATCATTAAAAGAAAGGTTTTATCACCAAAAATATGTGATCTTAACAAAATCCAAACATGAATGGTTAAATCTTCGGTTTCAGGATTATAAAATCATGAGCGAATATAACTCCATTTTATTTGAAATTACTTCCTGGATGATATTGTGTGGAGAGAGAGTGTTAGTGACTACGACATGTGATAACACCAATATTTACCACTCTCCCTATAGATTTTATTATGTTTTCTTATTGTTTCTAAGAAATTATATGCATAAAAGGTAGTTTTTATGTATATATAATGTTTTGATTCATTTCAGGTCAAACCATTGGATTGTGAAATTTTGGGCAGTCCCCCGAGCATCAGAAAGATCATCCAAGATGACGGTCTTTCCACCATTGGATTGTGAAATTTGGAGAGAAGGTAGAGAATTTAGTTAGCCTTTATATGAAAGTGGTTTCATATCATTTAGAGCAGTGGATCAGGAGTTATACTAAATACTCCCTCCGTCCCAAAAAAGATTGATGTTTTGAGTTTTTTTCTTGTCTCACAAAGATTGATTTTCTATTTTTTTAAGGTACTTTTTGTCATTAATGTTTGTTCTTTCAAAAAAATAAATAAAATTGTAGTGTTATTTGTATGGTTTATTAAATGCAAACTTTTGGGTAAAGACAATATTTATTAGTTCTTAATCTATGTGCAAAACTCAAAAAATCAATCTTTGTGGGACGGAGGGAGTATAATTAAGACTTGTCCTGCTGGCTCGCAGATGAAGGATGCGTCAAAAGGCTAGAACAAATAGATAGCGTCTTTCCAAGCCTTCCTATTTAGACAATGAAAGCGGATCGATCTAGAATTGTGTACAATCAATCATACACACATATTCAATGCATACTTGTCTTCTACAAGGATCGTGCGAAACTCGAGTCCCTTGGTTGTTAATTATTGTAGTTCATGGAACCTCGAAAGTGAAGAGGGTATAATTCTGTGTTGTGTTCTATACCTAAGCTAAATTGTACCCGAAAGTAAAACTCATTTCATGCTAGATTACGTTCTCTACGATTTCCTATTTGTCTCCCGTTTATCTTTCATTGATTTTTCTTTGCTTTTACATTCTGTTTCATTTCTTTATTGCATCTAAATACCAAAAACCGATCCATCTTTTTTTCTTCGTAGTTAGTTCGAAAATCCATAGATCCTTAGTGTACAACTCGTCTTTGTGGGATCGATACCTGAAGTACTACAAGCTGTAGTGTTATTTTATGGGTGAAACTTTACACACAATAACATGTTAGAAAAAACACTCCAAACATTTCATCCTTGAAATTTAATTTTACAAAAACCATACCGGAAGAAGAAATTCACCAAGTATTCACAACTGATGCAATTTCTTCTAGTTGCGGCAACCGCGTCGATCGGGTTCAGCAGCATTCCCTGGAGTGAATGTTGCATCGTCTTGTTATAATAACAGGAGAGGAGATGGATGTGGGCATGGCAGAGGCTGCGGACGTGGGCATGGCAGAGGCTACGGACGTGGGCGTGGTAGAGGTTGTGGACGTGGTCGAGGCTGTGGACATTGCCGAGGCTGTGGATTGGGCCGAGGCTGTGGACGTGGCTGTGGTCGTGGACAAAATTGTGGACGGGTCTATGGAAGAGGTGTTCAGGGCAACGATTTTAAGGCTAAAGATGGAAATAAGAAATTTCCAGAGAGTGATGTTTGCCGTTGAATTAGAAAAGAGCATGCTTGTTATAGATGCGGCATGAAAGACCATTTCTTCTGTTAGCCTATCTACTCCTTTACGGCTTCAAGTATGGGGAATCTGATGTTTCCTTCTCTCCTTATATGAATCACTCACGGCCTATAGATGAGGAGTATAGTTAAATCCAATAACCACTCTTAAAAAATTGAAATATAATGTCAAATCATACCTTAAATTTTGAGGTAGTTTTCTCCTAGATAAACTTGCATCATTCCATTGGAGCAATATTATTTAGTTTCAGCTCCATCCTCTTCTTCACGTTCCTTGCATTACAGATATGTGTGACTATGCAAGATTTGGAAGACCTCCAAATACATCCCATATGCTTAAATATAGCAGTTTTTTTTGTAACTCTTCATTCACTTCAAACCTTGACTGCATTCAATAACCATAAAAAAACAAACTTTAGTATATAACAAAATATATATTTATATGAAACTAATCATTCAATTCAAACCTCTACCTAAATATATTTCCATAGCATTGTCATGAATTCTTCGCCAATCTTTCTCCAGTCATCAATTGTATAAGGAACGTGCTACCTCAACAAGGGGCCTAGGTACGACGACAACTTCACTGACCCTTGACCACACAGTTCACCAAAATCTTTGAAGTCCACTTTTTCTCTTATACTTGGATCCTTGACTATGTGTTTCATCTTCATTGGTCCACGCTTTTTCTTACGTGGACGTTCAATTCGCTCGTGGTACTTCTCAGGAACATTATCTTGCTGATCATCAGTCACTCCTCTACTCGCTTCAGTATGTTCTTCTTCGATAACTTTAGAACCATTTTGTTGTCCTTCCTCATCATTATTATAGTCAACAATGTTCTATTTAGCATGGTTTCCTTTACTACCATCTGCCTCATCATTACCAAGAGGCTGCTATTATACCTCTGCAGGATCCTGATTTTCTTTACTAGTTGGCTTTGTTCTTTTTCATTTAATGAACCTCGTACGAGCCATCTTTGATTACCAGAAACTAACAAGTACAATGGGTTAGAACACAATCTCAACACATAGCAGATAAACAGCAAACAGAAAACATAGAAAACAACACACAAACTCAACAAGCATCAGACAAACATCAAACAAAGCAAAAACTAGAAAACATATTTACATTCAGACAATAAAAATATCTAAGCTATTTCAAACATATATCCCATCACAATCCGCTCTGGCATTCGAGCTTCCATATTTCAGTCGTCAATATCAATGTCAACATGTGTCGGCAATGGCCCAACATTTGTATTTCCATCATCATCTTCCTCGTTGTATCTTCGTGAAGGTCCTTTCATAACAACATACCAACTGGATGACTCATTTTCCCATGAATAGAAAACTTTCTTTGCTTGAGAGGCCAAAATGAATGGATCCCCTGCAAATGATATTTGGCTTTGGTTGAGGTTTACAAGTGTGAAGCCATCTTGTTCCTTGACTCCATTACCTCTGATTGACCATTGACACCAAAAAAGTGAAATGTAGAAGTCGTTATAATCCAACAGTATTATGTTAATCACTCTGCCATAGTAAGATACTCAATCCAACGTCTGTGAAGTGTCTTTTCCACTAGCTCTACACATCGATTGTCGCCTCATAGAGAACACCATTATTCTGACTTTGCCTCAAAACTGAGCTTGTGTAAAACCATTTTCCATTCACTATGTAGCCAGTATATTATCATGTGATACTACGGGGACCATATGCTAGCCACTTAAGTCTATCTTCATGCAATTTTGAATCAAGAGGTACCTAAAACATTCAAACAAGTCAGTGTGTAAGCCTAATCAAAACGTATAGATATTACCTTAAATGTAGTTAACTTGAGAGTTACCTGTTCCTTTAGCCTGGTTGCTAGATGTGTAGTATGCATACTCCATAAGACTGTAGGATCGCGATAAAATCTAGCTTCAGAGTCTTGTAGGTATTATAGGTGCAAGCTATAGAAGATAAGACAAAATATTAGTTAACTGATAATGTTAGATGGAAATAACTACTGTTATCAAAAATATAACATACCTACTTACTCGACATATTTATCCACCAAAGGCATATTATGAATGCCAATTAGATGAGCTACTTTCTTCTCTGTTTCTGTTAGCGTTATTGAAGTGGCTACGAATATCGGTCGATCCTTTATAATAGGGCTATTTTCATATTCTGTATTTCTCTCATGTTTCTCAATCACACATGTGGCCTTTTTTAAGAATCCACTGTAGAACATCATGCATTCTTGACCCAGAACACCTGAGCCATACAACCCTTTGGTCTTGCAGGGTTTCTTACATAGTATTTCATAACTTTCATGTACCTGCACACATTTAGCAGAAAAATTCATATTATCAATTCACTTATTTCTACTGACTCAAAGACATAAACAAAACAAAATAGTACAAGCTACCTTTCAAAGGGGTACATCCATCGGAAAGGGACTGGTCTACATAATCGAGCTTCTCTTCCTAAATGTACTATCAAATGCACCATAATATCAAAGAAGCTTGGTGGAAAAAATATTTCAAAGATGCACAAAGTTTCTACTATCTCATTTTCCATTATTGAGATCTGCTCTATGTCGATAACTACCTGGCATAACTTGTTGTAGAATGCGCATAAGCGTAGAATACATATCCTTGGACCATTTGACAATAAACCTCTAAGTGCTACTGTGAGAATCTGGTGCATCAACACGTGATAATCATGTGATTTCAGACCTGAAACCTTGCAATCCTCCATTGATATGCCTCTAGATATGTTAGAACAGTACCCATCCGGTCCTCTAAAGTCGGCAAGTCTCTTGCATAATATGTTTTTCTCTATCTTACAAAGGAAGGTATGTTCTTTTTCCTTTGATTTAAGGATGCAAATCCTTTTGAATACCAAGCACTTCAAGATATTTCCGAGCATTAAGCCCATCCTTTGATTTCCTCCAGTGCAGTAGTGTAGATACTATGCTTGCAGCAACATTTTTCTCCATGTGCATTACATTTAAGTTATGCCTCATCGAGAATTCTTAAATAGTTCCAAGACACACAAGAATAAAATTAGTTAAACAAAGCCAATTTTCTCAATTGTGTAAAGAATGTTAAAACTATGGAAAGAATAAAAAAATAGATACATACCTCCCAATAAGGCAGTTTGAAAAAGATTGACCGTTACTTCTGATANCTCAGGTTTTTACCCGAGATAACACTGCAAGCGCACAGATGTACGTTGTAGTGGTTTGGGATCGAATCCACAGAGGAAACTGCATAATGAAACGAAAAAATCGAGTCTAGGTCTTTTAAGTGAAATCCGGTTCGAAATAAGTTTGGTCTGGTTCTTCGTAAAATCAGTCCACAGATCGGGACAGGGATCGATTGATCCATGTCTGGATCGGTCGATCTATGT